>VZTO01016257.1:388894-448366 GCA_013400615.1 Syrrhaptes paradoxus | reverse complement strand
AAAAAAAAAAAAAAAAAAAAACCGAAAAGGCCGAAGAACGAGGGACGGGAAGGGAGCGGGTACTTACTCCGTGCACACGGCGACGAAGCCGAGCCTCTCTGTGGGTTTTTTTTTTTTTGCCGGTGGAAAGCGAGCGAGGCGGACACGCACCCGCACCCGCACATGCACCCACCGCACGCGCCCCGCACGCACGCGGACACGCGGGCACCCGGCCACCCGCGCGCGCAGCCAGCGAGCCCCCGCCGCTGATGAATATGGTAATGGGCGCGAGACAGGGAGGGCGAGAGGGCGGGCGAGCGGGCTGCGGGAGCGGAGCGGAGCGGGGGCGGGCTGGGCGCGTGGCGGGCGCGCGGGGCAGGGGCAGGGGCTGCGCGCGCGGGGCACGCGGGGCTGTCCGAGAGCCGCGCGAGCGCTCCGCAACCGCCGCCACAAGATTTACTTTAAGACACAGCTGAAGGAAACAGGAAGGACCAGACGTCACGCTCCGAGTGACGTGAGCCCGGCCCGGCGCCCAATCGGGAGGCTCCTTGGGACGGACAGAGGGGGGACGGGGAGAACTTGGCAGGAGCGGGGAGAGAAGAGAGGGGAGAGCGGGGAGGGGGGACAGGGGACGCCCCGCCCCCGCGGGAAGGTGGTGGCGGTCGCGCACCTGCGTGGGCTGCGGGGGGGGACACACACCACGGACGGACACGGGGCGGGAGCGCTGGTGGCAGCGGCCCGACGGGACGCACTCCCCCCCCCCGCCCGCCGCGCACACGGGAGAGGGGCGGACAAAAGGCGCGGGGGGAGAGGGAGGAGAAACTTTAGGGAAGTCATCCCCGCGGGGTGGGGGGATGCTCCGCGGTGCCCCACGCGGGAAAGTTTCCCACGGCGGGCACGGGGTGCGTCGGGGCGGTGGAGCTGCCCCCGCGCGGGTCACTAAACTTCCAAGCGGGGCTGCGGCCGCCCGCACCCCCCCGGCACGGCGACCCTCGCGGGTGAGTCCCTGTCCGCGTGCGAGGCAGAAAGTAAAACACGAGGACGCGCGGCACGTTGCGGCGCGTGGAACATCCCAGCGCTGCCCAGACCCCCGGGGGTCGCCGCCGCCCCCCTGCACTGTGCGCCCCAAGTTCGGGACAACTTCAGCCCGTCCCCAGCGCACAGCCCGGCTCCCGGCCGCTCCGGCGGGAAAGCTGCGGGAGGAAATTCATTTTTCTGGGGGGGAAAAAACCAACCAACAAAGCGGGATGGTCCCGGCAGGTCCGGAGCACAGCCAGCCGGGCGCGCTTTGTGCCGCCGTGAGCGCGGGTTTCCGCGGCGGGTGTGGGGCAGGGAGCGCTGGCACCGCCAACCCGGGACGCGCCGGGGAGACGAGACTGCCCCGGGGGAAGCGGCCCCGGGCTGGTGGGCGGCAGGGGGATAATCTCAGGAGAGGGGATAACGTCCTGCGGCGGGACGCGCGGCAGGTAAGGACGGCGCTACCCCGCCGGGCCCGGCCGCGCCCGCCCCTCGGGGCTGTCGTGCGGGGGACCCGCGACGGGGGCAGAACCCGGTCGGGGCGAGGGCAGGCAGGGCGGCTGCTGCCAAATTTGCGCCGCAGCTCCGTGCCCTCGCCTCCTGCTCCGCTTCCCCCTCCTTGAAGAATCTGTCTCACTAGAGGGGAGCCGCGGCGCGCAGCCCCACGCGTGGGTGCGGGCAGCCCCGCCGCCTCCCGGGGGGGCTGGCCGGGCGCGGAAGCCCCTCGTCGGGGCGCGTTGGGAGGGCTACCCTGCGCGGCCAAAGTTTGGGAGCCGGCACGGGCAGTGAACCCGCCTCCCCCGGGGCCTGCCCGCCTCTGCCAGCCGCCCCCACGCGTGGGTCCCCGCAGCGGCTTTCCTCCCCGCGGCCCGCCGGTGGGGCCGGGCTGGCCGCCGCGTCGGGGAGCGGGGTCACCGAGGCGGGTCGGTGGGTAAATGTGACAAACTACCCGCTGCGGGTCACGAATAAATCGCTCAGGACCGGCCGAAACGGCCCCGGAGCGCTCCGGAGTTAAATAAATCTCCCTGCCGCTGTCCCGGCCGGCGGATCCCGGGGAACCCCCGTCTTAGAGCCCGGGTCCGGAGCGGGAGGCGAAGCCAGCGCCGGCCTCCCCCGGGGCCGCAGCGCCCGGCACACACGGCGGCAGGCGGCCGGAGCCCCGGGACTGCTCCCACCGCCGCCCTCCCGGGTCCCCGAGGCTCGTCCCGGGGGCGGCTCTGGCCACCTCAGCGCAGTGGGTCACCGTAAATCCCCGCTGCAACGGGGCGCGTCCCGGTGCACTCCGCCGCCACCGCTTTCGTCCCCCGTTCCGAGCGTCGGGCGGCCCCGGAGCGGGACCCAGTGCGACCTCCCGCCCCGCAGCAGCCTCTGCCCGCCGGAGCGGCTTCGTCGGGAGTTGTTTTAACGTAACATCTGTAGAAATTGGGGAGCCGGGTCCCCCACCGCCTGGGAGCGACGTGGCTGGGGCGGACTCCCCGACGGCGAGCGGCCCGGCTGCGCTGCGCTCCGCGGGCGCAGAGGGACGGGCAGAGCCGGCGCGGGGCGGAGGGGGGTCTCGCAGCCGGTTTGTGCTTGCGGGGCTCGGTTTGGCGGGGTGACACGTTCAGGATCCCGCCGTAGCTGTGAGTGCTGCAGGGGCTGCGGGACAAGGGCGCAGAAGTGTGTCTGGACGCGGGGGGAGATAGGCTAAATTTGGCGGGTGAGTGACTTGCTTGAATTCTTCACCTCCCCGCCNTTTTTTTTTTTCCTTTCTTTTAAAGGACACCGAGATACACGTAGAGGTGAAGCCGAATCGTGCAAATGCTAATAAATAAATAGATAGCTGCCTCTGACACTGAACTCGTCACCACCGGGGCTCAACTTAACTTCAACCACTGTTGATTTGCCCAAAGGAGAAACTGAGGCACTGAGAGCAAAGCGATGTCCCCAAGGTCACACGGCAGAGCAGTGGCAGCCAGCCTGGCCCCAGCCGTGGGTACCATTGTGCCAAGGCTTCTACCTACCATCCGGCCCCACTGCCTCGTGTCGGTAGCTGCTTGCAGGATATCTTCCTCCAGTCCCATGTCTTGCAATTTTTAAGTCTAAACACACCAGCCCCACGACCTGCCACACCAGTAAACCCAACTGGAATGAAATCCATGCTGTCCACTCGCCCACTCTCCCTGGCACTGAATGCTCCTGACTCTTTCTTTCTTTTAATTCTGGAGGATATGCAGCTTCTGAAGGAATGCAAGTTGATGTTTCAAAGCTCAGCAGCAAAAGTAATCACCCCACCCATCACCCAGATCTTAGAGGTGGAGGAAAAACTCTTCTTCCTCCAGAATTTAATCCCTCCGAAGGAGTCCAGAGCACCTCCTGTGCCAGCAGCTCATCTTCAGGGTTTGTAAGGAGCAAAGTCATCCCTGGTGCCTTCTCCAGGGCCTGCCAGCTTGGGCAGCGGCGGGGCAGCCTCTTGCTGCTGTGGAGGGGTACGTGGCTGTTTCTGTCCCTCGCTGCCCCCAGTCCCCTAATTGACTGCAAGCGTGGTCCTTGCTAGTGAGCTGTCGTAGGTTCCAGTCTGTCTTCAAATGCCTGTAGAAGCCCCAAGTCCGTTTCCTGGTAATAGATCATAAGGTAGTCACCAGGTCCTTTTCTTGGTAATGAATAGATTATAAGGTAGTCACACTGTCTATTTTCTGAGTTATGGGCATTTTGGATGCCAACAAAAAGTAATGTATGCTCATAAAGTTTGGATTCAAAGCCTGAGTGTGCTCTGGTCTGTGGGGCCTCCTGCCCCTCTGCCTAACACTTGGTGTGTGTCACAAACTTCAGGTCAAAATACAATATTTTGTCCTCATATGGGGTTTGTCAGGTCTATGTTCAGCTGCAGAATTTGTCCCATCAGAAATAAATCCTCCTCCAAATTTGGGCACTTCTGAAGACAAAAGGTTTTGCTGCAAGTTGGCAGCTTTCTGTGCTTGCATTTCTGTCTTGAAGGGGGAAAAAATCAACCCCAGATGCAAGAAACTTAGGAAAACTTGCGCAGTGTGCCCATGGCCGTGGGTGATTCCTCTGGCCCTTTGGAGTCTGACAACAAAATTGAAAGTGACAGGGGTATATTGTTGAAACTGCCTTTTCTTTGATCATTTTCCTTGCTGTGTCTGTTCAGACTAAATGAGGGAATGGGGCTGTGAATACATAGCAGGTTTTCTTTTTTCTTTTTTCTTTTTTTTTTTCATTTTTTTTTTCCCAGTAGTGAGGAAGGTCCAAGTACTCTCATGCATAAAAAGAACACCCCACAACCACAAAGGCCTGATTCTGCTCTTACTTATGCTGATGTGAATTAAAAATAACTCTACTTACACCAATAAAGCATCATCAGTGTGTGTGAGAAGGAGGAGAACTGGGTGCCTGATGTGTGCAATTGCTGAATTTAGAGCCATTCTTCGCTCCCCTTCGCCCAGGCTCCTCCTTTCAAAAAGGAAACCTTTGGAAGAAAATACCTTTAACCTGGAAAGTGAATGCTACCTAGGTGATTCAGCAGAGTGCAATTTAATTCAAGAACCTGGTATCGATGGGAATAGAATTGTTAAAAAAAAAAAAACAAACAAAAGAAAATAAAAACAACAACAAAGAAACCCCTCACAACCTCCAGAGAGGAGAAAGTGAACTAAACTAATCCTATTAAACGTGGTAGCATGTTTCTGTGCAGCTCGCTGTGAGATTAAGCACAGGAAAGGGGATAAGTGCTGCTTCAGTTTCACTAAACTAATGTGACAACTTGTCATTGGAAATCTTTACAGCTTGTTAGCAGATGACTAGCTGATTCAGATATGTTTTCTACCATTTCCTTTGTGTCTGGGGGTGGTGTTTTTTCTTTCCTGTTCCTTTCTTATCCATACTGCTTTTATTTTGCTTTTTAATCCTTCATGTCTCCTTCAAGTCAAAACATTTAACTTGCTTTAATCAATATTTTGTTTTGAAGATGTCCCTTGACCTTTTATTTGTGCAAATTAACCTTCAAGGGCACCTCATTCATTCATTAACCTCAGTGGGATGCCTTATCCCCCTGTACATGGCATTTTAGGATGCATAAAACATTTATGAATGTTTAGACATATTGCAGTGAATGGCTGTGATACTGCTGTGGTTACTACTACTGCTACTATAATATATTAACTTCGCTTCCGTCTCTCCCTTTCCCTCTTTCTCTTCCCTTCTTCATTGTTTTTTTTTTTTTTTCTTCTTTTTCTTTCTTTTTTTTTCTCTCTTTCTGACTTCACATGTTGTTTGTCTGCAGAAGCCAAGCAAAATAGCCAGGCTGGGGCAACTTCTACCATTAGTAATTTCATTTCAAAACCAGGTGTCTCGATGCTTTAGGAACATGCTGAGTCCTCCCCTCTCCTCTCCTCTCCTCTCCTCTCCTCTCCTCTCCTCTCCTCTCCTCTCCTCTCCTCTCCTCTCCTCTCCTCTCCTCTCCTCCTTTCCCTTGGCCCTCGCCCACCAGTAAGGGCATGATCATTGAGTAAATGGAAAAAAACCATTTTACAACATTAAAGGAAGAGTGTTTAGAAAAGGAAGGCCCTGTTGAGGTGTAGAGGAAGCCTGTTTATTAACACTGGACACCTCTTATCTCGGGCAGCTCCAGATGGATGTCCCCTTGGTAATTCCCACTCCGTGCCAAGTGGGGTTAAGCAGGGTAACCACCTTGACGTGGGCTGGCGATCACCAGGGGATCATTGGCTCCTTCAGAGAGAAATTTTAGCAGAAACTTGGGCTGGGGGGAGGGAAAACCATCAGGCTTTAGCATAAAAAAAACTTGCACGTGGCCAGATTTACCTTTGTGGCTGTAAATTGCTCACTGCTTGGGACAGAGCCAGGTTTTGATTGAGAGATAAAGTAGTTCAAATCTGTCAATAATTAACTGTCACTTAATTAAGGCTTTCTTAACAAATTAGCACTTGGTAGCACCTAGGGTGCAGGTTTTTCATGGGAAAAGGCTGACAGAGTGACGTTGGCCATTAAGTTTGCCCACGGAGTATCAGCTAATGTCCTGCTCAGCTTAGGACCATTGTGTAAATTCGGTGAATTGGTTCCCAAACCCCATTTCTGCCACATTGCTTTTACCATTAACCATTTGTGCCTTTCCAAGCTCAACAATGTTGGATGGGGGGGGGGGGGGTGCTGAATAAGAGAGCTATCCTCCATTGATGCGGGTTTCCTGGCTGTCAGGCAGCCTTGAAGGAGCACCCTAACCTAAGTGAGGCTGCAGGTTGAATTTAAAGAAATGGAGCAGAGCCCCCCTAAAGCCCTGTAGACCCATGGGAGCCGATGGAGTGACACAGTCTGCCTCCAGTGTAAGCTGCTGGGATGTGTGTCCATGCAGTACAGGGCCCTTGCTCTTCCCTCGCCTGCCCCTTCCACTGGGTGGGTGGGAAGGTTCGAAAGGAAAAGATTTCCACTCACTTTATCCCACGAGGAAGTTCCCATCCATTCAGCTGCCACCTGTGACCTCTTGGTACTTCCAACCTTGCGTGGCCCTGGGCATCTGCCTTCACCAGGGCTGGCAGCAGCTCTGCAAAGCTCTGTGTTTGTGCTGCTCTCCCAGATTGCTGGAAGAATCCTGCTGCGGCCACAGAGGTAGCACTGGTGTTTCTCTGGTAGCAGACATTTTTCCAGTTCCCTTTCATCCCTCTCCGGACTAGCAATGCCGGGGATATGTCATCCCGCTCTTCCTCTTAATTCTCCATTCAGAAATCCTAAGTGAATGTCGGACATCAGCCAGCTCCAGCAGAGCCATCCCAGTTCACATCAGCTGCTGCTCTGGCCCCACGTTTGTGCACACTGCTGGATCGACAGGAATTCCCATGGGACATGGATTCACAGCAAACCACAGACTCTGGAAGTGGTGATCATTTGTCACATCAACCCTGCTGAGGAGGAAACCCTTTGCTCTCTGTCGGCATCCAATTCTCCCGGTGACACACGCAGTTGTACCTCCAAGAGGTGTAGTCGCAGAGATCTGAACCGTTTCAGAAACCTCCATGTGGAGGGGTTAAAAGCACATTGAAAAATACTTTGTGTTGAATTGAAAGTCTTAAGAAGTTTAAAATAATAAAGCAGAAGAAAGGGAAGCACGTTTGATAGTTTCAGGTTGTACCCTGCTGAATAATCAAAGCTGCTATTGAACAGAAAATGTAGTTTAATTTTATAGCCTTACAGTCTTCTGGCTGGTTGGTGTTTTTAAGAAAGAGGAAGATATTTCTGTAGAGGGATTATTTATAACCTGGGAAAAACTTTTTTTTTTTGTGCACTGAATTAGTTCATTTTTATATTATATATCAACAGTTTTAAGACCGCATATCTTCTAATAAAAAATAATTCCCATTATGTGAAGAATGCATATAATCTGTCACCTCTAAGGACTCTCAGTTCTGCAAGGTGTTGAGGGACAACTCTTTGGGGGCAGAGGGGCATCTAATAGCATTTTGAAACAGTCTCAAGGGCTGTACTACTCATTTTAATAGGACACAGGTGCCTAGATGTTTTGTAAGGTCCTGAATAAGCCAGTGGGCTCCAGCAAAGCTGGGCTGAGCGCTGCTTTCTTTACCAGATGTCCTCATGGTGGTGTCAGTTCCCATCTTTCATAGGATAGCCTACAAGTTAGGGTGGCTCTCCTAGAGGTGGGAAATTTGTGTTTAACACTTTCCTTGTCCCAAAGCCATGCAAAGTCATGGCTCTCTTCTCTCTAAAAAGTGCGCTGTGGGACGGGATCATCCTTACCCCTCCTTCGGGGGCTTTTTCCCCTTGCAGAAAGGAACCAAACTATTCCAGGGTCAACAGGAGGAGAAACAAGTGAGCTTGACTTCATGAAAGGTGCTTGAAACAATAAACTGTGAGGAGGCAGCACCCTGCTTCCAGGATTATATGCTTTACCTGTCTATAAAGGCTCTGTAATGCAAAATCCGTCACCGGCCGGGGAGGAGGACCTGGGAGCCCCTTAGCCCAGGCGACCATGCGTGCCGTGGGGTGTTCTCTGTGCCCTGACCCTCCTTCTGGCCTCAGCAATCTGTGAGCCTTTCTGTAGTGCTGCACAGCTTCACTGGAGTGGATGGAGGATGTCACAGCAATTAGCATGAAGGCACTAACGTGTCTTGTGGATTTTAGACTTGAGTAGCTGAAACATTACTTACCTACAGAAAATAAAAATTCATCCCGGTGCCTTGAGCTCCTGCTGAAGTTACTGGGCTCACACTCAGCAGCATCAGGGCCAAAATAATGTAGGTACCTTTTTCAGGAAAGGAAATATATCCCTGATATAAAGGTCAAATGGCATTTATAACAACATTAATAATTTCAGAGCTCCGTGCTATCGAATTCTAGGAATGCTTAGACCTGTTTGGCAATACTGTTTAGTTGCTTTTATGACAGAAATGTGCTGTTTACCTCCTGAGAGCTTCAGAAGGAAAAAAAACCTGCAATCTGTATCAATGAGGAAGATATTTTCCTTACCAGAGATATTGATTTAAATATTGACTTTGCTGCTGGAGGGTTATTTCACTCCATGCTGCAGATACTCATTGTCAAATGACATGTGTTTTATGTACTAATGAAAATGTGGTTTCTGGCCCAGTAATCTTCTCTGGGTGGTTCTGACTTTTCGTGTTTGGCTTGGTCTGAAGCAGTTGTTCTTTCTAAAATCGAGTACTTATTTTCTTCTGAGTGTAAGTGCACTTCTCTCCATGTGAACTACCTGCGACTCAGATGAAAATAAACAAACGCTGAAAACCCTCCGCACACAGCCCCTTTGTCCTTTTAGTTCGTTTTCCTTCCAGTCTTTCAGCAATGGGTTTAGGCTCTGTGAGACTGGAGGTCTTTATTTAGCAACAGAAAAGGTGCCGCCGCAGAACCTGTTACAGCTTGTCAGAAAACCAGCCCGAGTGTGTTCTGGGACAAGGACTGTCTTTTTATTACGGGGTTATACAACAGCTCTCACGCTGGCTTGCTGACCCCGATCAGGCTTGGCGATAGTAATAATGACAACAGTAGCTTATGCCACCGAGCAGCAGCCCAATGCTCAGGAGGGCTGCCATAGCTCCCATTGCGGGCCAGACGTGCCAGGTCCCCCTTGTGCAAAGCACCAGCCCAGGAGATTAAAAAAAAAAAAAAAGGTAAAAAATCCCAGCAGCCCGTGGTGCCCAACTTGTAGACGTGACAGTTTATTTAATTGGAGCGCTGTATCCACAAAGCAGGGGGTATTGCTGAACAGTTTCACTGATGCTAAAATTCTCATTATTGGACCACCGGTCATCCCCATGGAGCCTGGACCCACACGCCTGGACTGTTGCATCCTCCCAGCGAAACTGCCCCAGAGGGCAGCTGGGTGTGCTGCTGCCACACAGCTCGGTGGCACCGAGGTCCCGTGGGACTTGCTTGTGGTCCCTCCTTCTTTCTCTTACGCGCCATCAGGACAAGATGAAAACGTGAGGCAATGGTAGCACTTACACATCAGCTCTCTGACCTCTTTGGGAATCACCCCAGCTCCCTGCAAGTGGGATAACAAGAAAACAGAGTCGTTTTCAGAGGGGAATTGCATGCAAAAGATTGCTTCTGTTCTGAAATTCCCCAGGTCAGCTGTGCCCATAGCTTCGAGGCGCTAGCACTGTCCCATTTGCAGCAGAAGACCACTGGTGCCTGCTTGCAGGAAGACAGGCTTTGCCAGGGGAAAAGTCACCGTGTCAGTCTTTCCCTTGGGAACACGTAATTTCAGACCATACCTATGGCCTTTGCTCGGCTCTTGACCCATCAAGACAGAAAGAAGGGCAGAGACATACCCTTCCGGAGGTTATCTGCAGCCGAGAAGGGGCGAAGCTGGCAAAAGCACATCTTAGACCCCGTTAGGACAGAGAACGCTTCTCTGCCTGGCTTCTGCTAGTGGGGTTCTGTGCTACTGGGACTAGGAGCTGTTTATTTTGGAAGAAACAGGGGGACAAAGAGGGCTTTGGGTCACTCACAGATTTTTTTTTTCCTGGAGTGAATTTACAGCAAACAGGAGAGCTGGAACTATGGTGTAAATTCACCTTGTATTTTACTAGAGGTTACTTAGCTTAGTGATATCCCTTTCCACTTAATTGCACATGAGGAATTTGCCTTTTTCTTTGACCACAATGTTTTAACTGAAATTTTGGGGTAAATCGATGTGCCAAGTCTTTATCAACCCCAGCAGTGTAATTTCTCGTTACAAGACTGTGATTCAGAGGAAACAGCGCTGCTAAAACAGCTACCGAGTCCCAGCAAAAATGACAGTTTTCCTCAATCAGTTCCTTTTGTGACCTTGATCTGAACCTTAATCTGTTTTAGCAAAATTCTTTTTATTAGCCATTCATACTTAATCATACTGCTAATTTTCCTGTTTTTAAACTATCAATTTAAGGCTGCTTTTTCATGTATCTAATCAAGGCTGATGTATGTTATTTTGGCTATGATTTCTAATAATTATTCTTAAGAGTTTTTTAAGTCCGGGTTTTCCATAGATAACTGTCAAAATTGTAGATAGGGGCAGAATGGCTTGTTTCTGTGATATTGCACATACAAGTCTGCTTTCTTATCTTTAGTGAAAATAACCATTACAAGCATTGTAGAGGGAAACTGAGCCTCCTCTTCTTTTCTTTCCTTACATCAGCAGTTGCTTTTCATTAGTGTTATTATTGCAGACAAGCATCATTGGAGGGAAGAAGGGTTTTCAGGATCAGGCTCCATTTGAGATATTTAGAATAAAAAAACCCATATACTTGCAGCTGTCTCGCAAAGATCGTAAACTGATGTAGCTAGTTACTAGTAATTTTTTTCTTTGCCCATGATATTAAAGAACAGATTGTGTTGCTATACTTATCTCTACCTTTACAAACAAATACACCAGGAAAATATGTCGAGCAGAAGAAACCACGCTTGTTATCAAATGCTTAGCTACACTGACTACAGGTTTTTGTACTTTTTGGCAAAAGCTTCAAAACATATTGCGGCTTGGTTAAGCTCCGAATTCTTTGCAGTGTAAAGGGAGCCTCTTTTGTGTCCGTAGTCCGCGCTCGGCTCTCCGCTGAAGGCAGCAGTTTGCTGCTGTTATTTGTCACCCGTACGGCAGCCGCGCAGAGATCACAGCCCCTCATCCTGGGCTTTGTACCCACCGGAGACGCTTCTTCCCCCACTGACCTGATTAACATCACGGCAGGGCTATGATCCTAAAAGCCTGGCACGTCTCATTAGGGTTTTTGTTGAAGTTTGCGGAGCTGACCGAGCGCCGGGGGCTTTGTGTGTGTGCAGCGGGGTGGTTGCAAGGGGTTGGACACATCCCCTGCAGTTAGAGGTGCCACTGGAGTGGTACTGGGGCGGGGGAAACTTCACACGTGTTTCCAGGCTAAACTTCTTGCTCCGTGCTCCGTGGGACTTTGTCAAGTGGTGCGCTAACGTTTTGCTAGGGAGTGAAGCAGGTTTCTTAACTGCAAGTGAACTCAGTCTGACATAGGATTTTCTACTCTGAAGAGGGAGAAAAGCCAGAAACTTGATACCTTCCTGTTGTGTGTTTGTGGGCTTTTTGGAGGCTGCGTTTGGGGTTTTTTTGGAGGGTTTTTTGTTGTTTTTGTGGAAGATGCTCACATGTCTTGGTGATGGGTTCCCGAGGCAGATGGAAGGCAGTGGCTGGAAGAGTAGATGAACAAAGACTCTTCACAATCTTTTTCCCTAATTAAATCCTTCTTTTTTTTTTTGTAAAAGTGCAATGTGTTCCCCACCAGATTGAAGGGATTGCCATGCATGATTGTTTAAAGAGCTACAGGTTAATTGTGTTATATGTATCTGTAGGAAAATTAATGCTGTATGTAAAAATGGATGAAAGTGCTCAAATAGCCCATTAACTAGCTCAGTCCTATAGTTAGCAGAGTTGGCATTAGAGGAAAGAATAATGCCTTTTCAATCCAAAACCTTCCCTCCCTCCCCATCCATTTTATCTCCTCTTGTCACTTCCTATTAGCTGATCATGACATCTTATCTTTTTCCTGAAGGGTGGGCCAGAAGATTACTTTGGAGCTCATGTAAGTGACACTCCAAGGATTGGCCGGCAGCGGGTTCAGCAGCCCCAGCCTCTGGAGACTCGGGATGTCATCCCCGTGACATGCCTGGAAACCCCAGCTCATCCCTCAACTGTCCGGTGACAGCAGCATCTCCGTCATGTCGCACTTCAAGTCTGTCACTGGCATGGGTTCATGCTCCTCGCCCAGGAACCTTTCTCTTATTTTTGCTGAGGACCGTGGTTTTTATTTTTAACACAGAGTCCTTCACATCAGTGGTGGTGAGGTTTGCTTTTGCAAGATGGGATTCTGCCGCAGGAGGGTATGGCTGGGGATCATACAGCCTCCTAAATGGCATTTGAAATGTATTTCTTTTTTCAGTGATTTTTGAAAGCTCTTGGGCTGGTAGCTCTGGATGACAGCTCTGGTCTCTGCACTTTCTCTTTCACATCGTTTTGTGGGCAGCAGTTTTTGGGAGAGCTCTGCCTGCCTGGAGGTGGGTGGCTGTCCCGGCAGCCTTGCCCCACACCAGCCACCTGGTCCCCAGAGCCCAGGACACCCCTGGTGAGGGGCACAGCCAGAGTGTTCCCGCCAGCTGTAGCCAGACATTATGGCTCGTGCTGGAGGGACTCGCTGCCGGCACAGTAATTGCAGGCTAGCTAGATTTTTGCTGTGGTATTACAAATTCCCCCAGGGAAGCCCACAACTATGACCATTTACATGGTAACATCGTCAGGCATGAGTCATTTTCTTCCCTCTCTCCCTCTCTGTCTCTGTTTCTCCTCTCTCTCTCACACACACACTCACAAATGCAAGCATAAATCAGCAAACTGGTAAATAAAATCTCAATGATGCTGTAGTGCCTTTTCAGTCCCTTTCTTCTGGCTGAGTGTACAGTTTGATGTACTTTTTTTTTCTGTAAAATGTAGCACAAAATGTATGGGCCACGTGAATGTTGCTACTGGAGTGACGACTTTTGCATCTTCTGCTTCATATTATGGGTTTTTACCAGGTTACCTTTAAGAGTGCTTTAACGAAAAGATTAATCATTAAAAGTAATGCTTAGAAGACAAATCTTTGTCAGTATCATAAAACAGGAAACTTGCAAAGCGAGTGACAACGTCACTGTTTAATAAGTTGTTTCATCCACCTCCTTCCTTAATACTCCAGCTCTGCTAAGCCTGTTGGTGCCCTTTTCCTACACGTCTGAATAAATGCCACGTGCATAGCACCCTTGTGTTAGCTACCTTACCATAATTCCCCTGAGTAAGCACTTGCAGGTTTGGTGCCCTTAGCTCTAAATTCCTCCATGAAGCAACTTTCTCGTGGATTCTGAAATGTTCACTTTGGCACTTTAAAAATAAAAGAGCACCCACTAAGATGAAGTTAGGCTGATTGCTACAAAGTTGTGGGTGCCTGAATGGAGGTTGCTTTTGCAAGACAAATGTGGCAGATTCGTGCATGCATCCTGATCATCCTGAGCAACATTGATTCAGTGACCAGATCTCTGTGGCCAAATGTGTGCTGAGGACACGGCCGGGGTTATGGGGCCGTGAGTTTGGTGGGGAGGCCTCAAGGCTTTGCGTTTTGTTAGATTTACATTTGCGGAGTGAGCAGAGGTTGAATAATTTACGGGGGTGACCACTTAGATACCATATGTCACGGGTTTTTTAAAGCAGTATGGGGGTTTTAATGCATAAAAGGGAACAGACACTGGAGCCGAACTTTCTTCAGTTTATTAAAAAAAGATAATGCTTACAAATGGTTAGGGAAAAGCAAGCTCTTTCTTTACACTTTGAGTCTGCACTAAACTTGCCTAGTCAGCACCACTCTGTTTTTGCAGTGAAAAATAAATCCAAAGTAGTTGCACAGCATCACACACAAGGAGAAACGACAAGACTTTGACACCGATCTCAGTAAGAAAGCACACTTTAGGGTAGTTGTAAAGTTTAGTGAAAGCATATTTCTGTCCCTTGTTTAAAAATGCATATTTAAAAAAATAACCCCTCAGTTCCCATCCAACAGGATCTAAATGGCAGTCTTGGTGTCACAGGCACATTTTTGTAGGTGGTTGGCACTGTTGTCACTAGGACATTACATTGGAAATATTCTATTGTGCATTTTATTTTGCCATGAAAAAAAGGAAATCCTTGCCTACTAGGAGTTCACGTGTCCCTTTAAGTCTTAAAATATGTTAATTTTACATGCCAAAGTCTTAAGAAGTGTTTGACTGCCCATGGCTTTTGTGTGCATCTCCAGATGGCAGATGCCATTTTGTGTTTCACATTAATTGAGTAAATTTCCTTGCTCTTTGTACATATTGCAGAGGAAGCCATTCTCTGCTTTCAATAGGACAGAACAGCTCTTTGGCACCAAACCCTTCTGGTCTGGTGGTACTAAAACTGTTTTAAGGTGGAATTCTGAGAACAAGCTCTTGGCAATACAGATTTCCTCTATTATAGATGAAAGTCAGACGTTTAACAGTTATCTTAGAAATATCTTGAAGGTTTTTCCTGGTGAATTGTGAAACAAACCACTTAGGATAACCTCAGGGGCTGAAGAACATAATAAAGAGATGTGTTTTTTCAATATTCATTTAGCTAAAGCAAAAAAACAAATCTTTTATCTTGGAGGGCACTGTTCTTAATTCATTTATTTTTTGCCAGTTCTGTTTTTTTCTCTCTCACTTTCTAGATTTTTTTTTTTTTTTTTAAGTCTCAGGGCCTATGAAATCCTTCACTTTGTCCAAACATTAATGTATTTGTAGAAATTTGCAGTACTGCTTTTTTTGGGCACAAACAGTGAAAGAGGGTGTGATGGGGCTGCTGCAAGAAACATCCAGTACTGTCCGGTGCTGGGAAGCAGGGACGGCCACCCCGCCGCTGGCACCGGGCATCCTCACGTGCCTCCTCCAGCACAAAGCCCCTGGGGTCCCTCCCGTGCCCAGCCCCGTTCAGCCCCCTTGCCTGAGCCACCTGCCAGCCTGCCCCAAGGTACCTCACACCAGAGGGCATTTGAAGTTTGAAAGCTGTGGTGCTCAAGGGAAAAAGGTGTCGTGGTGGTATCGGTAAGCATGCCCCAAGTCCAGATGAATAAGGGGGTTATAGTGTTTATAAAATGGAGGTGTTTGTGAGAAGGAGAGTTTATGCACAGCGGTGCTTCAGAATTGGCTTAACGTGCTTTTACACTGAGTTAAAATGAGGCTGGCAATGAGATTTTAAATCACCCTTTTTAATTTTTTTCCGTATGTTCACTCGTTCAAACTCCCCGTAGAAGGGAGGCAAAACAAATATCCTGTCTGTTTGAGAAAGAATATAGAAGACAGAAGTTAATGCTCATCAAAGAAACCAAGATTATATGTCATGTTATTAATCAGATTTTTATCATGGTAAGTGGTGTCCAGATATAGTTGAAGTGGGCAGTGTACATAATATAATTATGGGTGTTATAGTGACGTAACAGCAGCAGGAGCTCGGCTCCTGACTCCTTTGTTTTCCATTCACACCCACCACCATCTACTGCTATATTTAGTTGTTTTTCACAGTGCTACCTAATACTGTCATCCCAAGTATTTTTTTTTTAAGTAAAAAAACATAAAGATAAGACCATATTGATTTTCCATGGAAGCTTGAACACTGGAATCTTTTCTTGCAGATGATTATTCAAACTGAGGGGAGGACGGTGGGTTTTTGCTTTGTTTTGGTGTTTTTTTGTTTTGTTTTGGGTTGGTTTTTTTTTTGTAGATTATTGTTGTCTTTTGTGTGTGAAATGCAATGGCAGTCAGGGCAGAGCGGCAGCTGGTGGGAACTGTCCCAGTCCCACTGCCTTCTGCAGGCTGGGACTGTCTGTGGCGGCTGAGGAGCTGCTTCGGACGATTCAAGGCGAGATCGTGGAGCGTGAAAGAACTGAGATTATTACATAACTAAGTGGTGTTCAGGGATTTAAATAAAGGAAGTTTTGACTGCTGAATTGCCGTACTTTAACAATTCTCAGTCTATCATTTTTGGCACAGCTCGTTTGCCTAGGCTTGCGGTTCCAGCGACACCTGAGAAACACCCCCGTGCTGCTCAGGTACCGCCGCCGTGGTGTAGGGCAGCAAGGCTCGGACCCGGAGGTGTTCGCGGCAGGCGGCATTGCCTTCTGCTTACGCTCCCTTGTAACCAAACTGCCCATGCCCATGAGTTAGGCACTGTGATTCTCCCCAAAGAAAAGATCTCATTTTCAAAACACAGCTTTTGTGGGGAGATATACGTGCTGTGGTGAAATAATTATTGGTATGTGGGGCTGTGTGACACCTGGGGGCATTTTGCTTTGGCCCACAACAAGAAAAAAAGAGGTTTAATGCCTCATGGAGAACTAGTTTTTCCATCTGTGCCCTTGTTATCACAGAACTGGCTCCTGAATTAAAGCGAAGGCTTTGTCAAACACCACCAAATTGTGTATGCTGCGAGTCAAGCTGGCAATGTGGACATCAGAAATGTCTCCTGTGTTTGGAGGTATTGGGAAAGTGGGGTGCTGTTATAAAGAAAAAAAAAATGCTCTCAGGATTCCCAGACTAGATAAAGCTACAAGTCCAAGAGCCCTGGAAGGATGTTGCTTGCCAGCTTTACAATAGGTTTATTCAGCAGGAGCCAGCAGGGTTGCCTATCGGTGTTCCTGTAGTCAAAGCTCATTCATTCTGTGCAACACAGGTCAGCTCTGGTTCAACTATTGATATCTGCAGAGCACTCGCCCTACCGCTGGGATTTTTTTTTTTTTTTAAATCAACACTATAGTTACAAAGCATTACTGGACTCTTCTATGTTATATTTATTGCAACATCACAGCTCCCTCTTTCTCTAGTTGAGGACACATGCTACGTCTTACCTGAAGCGCTGTGAACACGCGAAAAAATATGGAGAAGGGTCTGTGTGGGAAGAGCTTTCAAAAATCATTCCCTCTTCCCAAGATCATAAGTATTTTAACAGTAAACAAATCTCCTCTCCTCAGCCTCAGCCTCAGCCTCAGCCTCATTCTTTGCATACATTCAGTGACACTGCACTGAGGATCCAGGTCATTCAATATTTCTTTTTATTTTAAATGATTCTAGAATAAATAAAACACTGTTCTTGCCTTCTCCCCAGACCTCCTTTGGCCACCTCATCTGTCTGTAGGAAAGTGGATGCAGTGCATCATCAAGTTGTGGTGCACTTGGTGTGTTTTGTAACAGCCCACAATGGTCCATCACAATTTTTGAGAGAGAGATGAATGATGCTGTGGGGAGCAGCTTGGACTGAAGCTGCCAAGGTGCAAGACAAGAGGATCACCTATAGCCAGCCATGTAGAAAGCTACTAATACGTTGAATAACAGTAGTGCAGACAACTGATCTTTGTCTCCTGCCAAGACAAGCACTTCTGCTAATGAGATCAATGCAGTCTTCCATATCTAATAAGGCTTATGCTCAGCTTGATGAAGGTGAAGACAGAAATTCCTTAAAAGCCTGATTTTAATAGTCGTGTTCAAGCAGAACTCCCTTTTGCCTCATTGGACAGTGCAAAAGGCTTAGAGCATAAGACAGAAGATCAGGATCTTGGACAGAGGAATTCTCTTCATCACTTTACGTGGCATATGGGAGACCACTGCCTCAGTTTCCCTTTCTTCATAGTGTTGCTTTCTTTCCCCAAAAAGAGTTGTCTGGATGAATTCAGAAGCATGAATGAGGTTCTTATATGCGATAGTGCCTGAAGCCAGAGAAATGCCTATAAATATGTAAACCAGAGTTTTGCTTTATCCTGGGAAGGGCTGGAACTTTCCTCAGGAGACTTTCCCTGACTTCAGGACTGGTTCCAGTAAGTACCCTTGGCAATGCGAAATGGAAGTGCATGAATAAATGAATTGGAAGATGTACATGCAGCTCCTGCCACTCCCCAAACATCTTTCCTAGCTCTGAATGCAACACAGATTTTTAATCATGGAGCAACAGATGATTGATGGATGATTAATAGCTAATTTGTGAGATTCATTTAACTTCATTTTACTTATACACCGTATGTAGAATTAGTTAAGGCTTGTACAGGAAAGGAAGTGATGAGCCATTGTTCCCATTAAATTATAATGACAGCCTTCCTCATCACTGTATATTTATTATGTAAGAAAAGGAAATGTCTAGTAAAAATCTGTATAGGTTAATAACACCTTCATAATATAGTCCCTCTTTTCTATTGACTTGAATAGCCCTCCTACTGACTTTTACTGGATTATTAGAGTTAATTACATCAATTGCAATATAATTGATTCTTAAATACTATGTAGGAACCTCATACAATTATGGAAAAACAAAAGTCATGTAGACATCTCCGATCAGAAAAGATTTGGAATTCCTGCACATTTAATTCCTGATAATCACCAGTCAGTTTGGACATTAAGATTGCAGGGTTTCTTGTTTTCTTTCTGTTAGGTTTTGACAGAATTGATAGTTTTACAACATTTAACTCAGTGTGCATGGAAATATAAGATTAAAGCGATGAATGTAATTTTCTAAAATCATTACTTCAGCTCCTAAAAATGAAATGTACTACCTGCCTGTCTATATTACAGTACAACCTACGCTCACACATGCATGCTCGAGAGGAAAAAAAACCCAAAACCCAGAAATAACAGAAATATGTATGTATCATTCAAGGCTGAAGTCCTTTATCCACAGGTGCAAGCGTTCCTACAGATCTCGCTTGCTTAAGTCACCAAGGGCCTTCAATGCAATGACATGAAGTGGAGCTGAATGCTGGTCTCCGGAGGGTAGAAGATCTGCGCGTTATTTCACTGAGTAACTTTGACATAAAAAGCGGTTTCTAGAGGATGGTCCTGTATTCCAGATAAAGATTACAGACCATTCAAAAGCAGATGCTTTAAGATAAACCCTCTGAGGCACGCTACAACGTCGTTAAGCAGCAGTTTGACTTTAAAGCTGGTCAGACATAACATTTTGTGTGAGTCTGCTCTTGGTCAGAGTCCCCTGTGGTACCACTGTAGGAGATGTTAGTAATTTTTTATTTTTTTTTCTAGTTGGCTTTGTTACAGTTCTCCAGTGGCCTTCTAGGAGCCGTGCAGCGTTTTGTGAGAGTGGGTTTGCTTTGTGCTTATGGCTGGATTGTGCAGCTGAAGTCTTCACTCGGTAAATTCACCACTCTGCTGCTGCTCCACTAAATGTCCTCAAGTCACGTCAGTTGGTGTGGGGATATCACTTCAGGGTTCCAGCTGGGCAATATGTGCAAGTTATTATTAAGCAAAAGAATAACTTCTGTTACAGTTATTATTTTTGGTATTATTATTAATATTTTTTGCTTTACAGCTTAATGCACACACTTAACCACACTGCGGCAGCCGGCTATCAAAGGCTTCCCTGAGGAAAAATTAAGTACTTGGAGCAATAAATTATGAAAAGACTACGTCTAAGGGCACCATCCACCTTGTTCTCACACCCGCTTTAAGTGTTAAATAAATCATAACATCCTGTTCATCGTGCCGTCAGTAGGGGTTAAATAAGTCACTGTAAATGAGCTCCAAATCATAGGACGTAGCTGGCTTCCAAGTTTTTGTTTGCAAGGAGAAACAGCTCCAGGCCTTTTGATAGTTTGGGTCTTTAAGGAAAGCCTTTTTTTCCATTCCAACTACTTCCTGTTAAAGTGGAAATGAGAGGAAATGAACATTAAGCAGAAGGATGGGCCCACCCTTTTCCAGTCGTGTGCCTAATTTGTCAGGTGCAATATTGGCACCTGGAGGCTTGTTTTGGCCCCTATTACATCCTTGCTGGGGAAATATCAGAATACTTGTCACTGACGGCATAGGACTTCAAAGCATTTTTGTTATAGGGAGAAAGAAGAAAGGCTGCCGTCATTAGAAAATGCTGAATTGAATGGCCTGAGTTGTTTGCTGAGTGTAAGGGTTATAAACAGCAATAAGTTAAAAAAAAAAGAAGTGAAAAAGTACATGACATTTCATTCTCAACCTGGCTGTGACCATTAAGCATGTAAGGAGGTAGACCCACTAAAATTGCCTCTTGGAAATAAACGTGCCTTGAATGTGTTCTTGGTACTTCTAGATCTCTGTATGAAATGCCTCATTGCTGAAGACTCGTCAGCACGTGTGCGTTTCAGTAGGAGGCACAAGTGTTTTGTGGTGAAACTTGGTGGCCTTTGAGTTACAGAGATGACAATGCTGTTGTAAGGGGCTCTGGATCTTAGATCAAAATCTGCAAACTTAAGGTGCTAGAGCCTGCCTGGTGTCTTTACTTGGTGCTAAACACTGCAGTCGTACTTTCTTGGGTCAGGACGTTTCTTGGGTTAAGGAGCTGCCTGAGCTGACTAAGAGTGCCCGTGCTTGGCCAGGATATTAGTGATGCATCTCTCTGGCTAAACCTGAGAATGTATTTACCTTAAGAATGCATTTTAGGCTCCGGTAATGGAAAGAATGAGATTGAAATAGAACTTGTTCCCCAGTGGTGTTCTGAACGGTGAAGTGACTAGGGTTGGTTTGGATTTTTAGAACTGATTAACATTTTGGACCAAAGTAACTATTCACGTGCCACTTTCTTTTTTCAGTCATGAATTACAATTAATTAGCATTTAGGGGTGGAAGGAGGGGGGCAGTGTAGCTATTTATTATTTTGTTCAGGTAAAGCATAGTGAATCAAGCCATGAGTGATACATACAGATCTCCAACTGTTCTGAGAGCAACTCCATTCAGATCAGTGAAACGAGATAATAGACTTGGGAAATCCAGCTGCTGTGCAGATGTTGGGTGGAATTTTCCAGGGAAAGGGAATTACGCCATTTTTCGTGCCTGATTCTGCAGCCCTTGCTCAGAAGGAGGTCTCTCTTTGCAGCAGGGCAAGTTACCACAGAGCAAGTAAATCCTGTGCTGAGGAAGCATCCATGGGTTTGGGATTCACTGCCCCCTTTTTCCCAGGTTAGTGCAATCTGTACCTGGGTTAGAAGGAAGTCTTGAGGCCAGGCACCCACAGCCAGCTCTGCCCTGTGAGCAGGTAATATACCATGCCTCATTTCAGCCGTGCTGGGCTTGCCAATGGTCTCAGTTTGACTATAGAAGATAGCTGTTTCTTTCTTCACTGTTTCTTTCTTTACCTGAGCATTGCTAGGTGATCAATTGTTTACTTGCAGGGCACTGTCTCTTGCAGCCAGCAAAGATTTCTTTTTTGTGCTTCTCTGACTTACACTGAGCATTAGACTGGTAGAAGAGACACAAGAGTGACTTGATGGCAGTTCTGTCTTGGTGCTCTGGGCACCTCACCACCCTTTTTTGTCAGAGACAGTGATTTTTAGTATTCATCTTCTTGAGTGTGTGCTGACTGACCTCCTGTCCGAATCCTACCAAGATGAGGCTTCTTTGTCGTCAAATCATAGAATAGTTTGGGTTGGAAGGGACCTCTAAACATCACCTAATCTAACCCCCTGCTGTGAGCAGGGACCTCTTCAACTACATCAGGTTGCTCAGAGACCAGTTCAACCTGAACTGGAATGTTTCCAGGGATGGGGCATCTACAGCCTCTCTGGGCAACCTGTTTCGGTATTTTACCACCCTTGCTGTAAAAAATTTCCACCTTATATGTAGCCTGAATCTGCCCTCTTTTAGTTTAAAACCGTTACCCCTTCTTCCATTGCTACAGGCCCTACTAAAAAGTCTGTCCCCCTCTTTCTTATGAGCCTCCTTAAGTACTGAAAGGCCACTATAAGGTCTCCCTGGAGCCTTCTCTTCTCCAGGCTGAACAAGCCGAACTCTCTCAGCCTGTCCCCATAGGAGAGGTGTTCCATCGCTCTGACCATTTTGTCTAGGAAAAGAAATCTGCTGTGAATATGCGTACAACAGCAGTAGCACATATTGTGTGATGGCTTCAGTGCAAGGGCTCTGCGGCAAGGACAGTTTGGTTTAAGCTATTCAGCAGCCATTTAAACTCAGGCCAAGGATTTTGCACTGAGGTGGCCGAGGATCACTCATGTGATGTGTCCTGCTGGCTCCGTGGTGAGGGTGGAGGATCTTGAGCTACAGGAGAGGTGCAAAAGTGGTTGGATGCAAAAGTGGAGTTTACTAATCCTTTACTCCCACTCCCAAAGACATTTCTCCTGATTGTGGTCTAATTTATGATAAATCTAAAAAAATACAAAAAGCCAGGAAAATCTCTGAAATAAGTGCAAGGACTGTCTTATATATGCTTGTTTTCCTCTACTAACGCTCCCTATTCTCCATTATCCCAGAGACACCGGGAAGGACTGATGCTGCAAAAGACCTGAGTGACCTCTCTGCCTCCACAAATGACCATTACACTAATAGCTCTCGAACCAGTTTGAGGTACGTACGTTGCCAGCATGCAGTGGCACTGCATGATCTAGGTGATTGACTTTCTTGCTTTGTAAGTTTTGAGCCTAATTATGTCATCCTCTACAAACTCAGACGCCACGAACTTTGAGGAACAGGTAGCTCATCTTTCTTGTGTATGAGTGAACGAGCCTTGCAAGGAGGATACAGCCTTGCTCGGGTGGCATGTTCTATTTTGCACTCATCTCTGAAAGAGACACAACTTCTCCCTTTGGTCCATCTCCTAGTATATCCTTTCCCGTTGTGTCAACTATCACATTTCTCTGCACCTCCAAGGAATACAAATAAATAAATCAAATAAATAGGCATTGGGGGGTGAGCCTTGGCAGCTACAGCAATTGTCAACTATTTAGGTTCCTCACATCTGTAAGTTCAGCCAGGTTTGGTGTGTTCCTGACATGCCATTTGCACGGCCCAGGAACAGTAGCATTCAGTACTTCCTTTTCCTTTGTTTTAGAGAATTATAGAACAGGTCGTGTGCTGGTGCAAATAATATCTGGTTGCTGTCCACGCTGGTATCTTTTGTACCGTATGTATAGCTTTGATAAGCAGCACGTGTGTCTGCTTCCCGGCTATACAGTGCTTCCACTCTGATCTCAGGAGTGTAGCTAAATCAATATGTCCTTTGTGATGTGCAGATGGAAATAATCTCCAGAAAGATGTATTTCTGAGCTTTGCCCAGGACGTATTTGTTTGAGAGGTACAGCTGGTTTGTGGAAAGGTACAGTCCAAGACCATATGGGAGTACGCTGCTAACCCCACGCAAGCAGCTTTACGCTCCTCTTGTGGCTCCCCCGTGACCACCAGTAGGGCCTCTGGGAAGCTCCTTTGATGTGAAGGGTGTTACCAGGCAAGGTGTTGCTTGGCCCCCGAGGGGCAGCAGGAAGGGCTGTCTGCCCCACATGCTCTGCTGCTGGCTGCCAAACCCTCCACCATGCCTCAGGAACTTGCTAGTTGCCCGAGCATCAGGTTGCCACAAGGTGTTCCTCAGTCCGGCTCCCTGAACTGGGCCAGGTGCAGACAGGCCATTTCCGTCCTAGAATGGCCTTAGGTAAGGTTCGCTGATGTGCTTCTGTCTACTACTGCTAGATAATGGACTTAAATCCAGATTCCAGGACTGTAAACAGGTACAAGTCTAAAAGTCCCCGTGTTCCATGACCGCCTGGAGTGACACTCGATTCAGGTTCAGTGTCCAAAGATCTCTGACAGACTCCACCCTAGGATGGAAGAGAATTACATTTCTGATAGTTTTGCCCAATTCAAGCCCCTCTGGGTGCTAAATGAGTAACATACATCTAGTAAACTCACAACAGCAATGTGAAAACACTTTTGTTTCCTGAAAGGTTTGCACTATAAAAATGATGTGATGATTTGAATCAGAATACATGAGGATGTGGCAAATCAATCACAACAGTAAAAACCCAGGCTCAAATCAGTGCCTGCATCATAATGTCGATAACGAAATGCTACTGATAAAATACTGTGTGGATGAGACTCCACTAACCAAGTAAGCTAACCGCCTTTACCTCCCTGCACAGTCCATGCTGAGAGACAGGCATGTTTTGGTGGGGTTCGTCTCAGCTGTTAGGAGGAGCTGAATGATGCCCCATTTTCCCTGCACAGCTGATGCAGGGAGCGCTGCACCTGGGGGACGTGATGGTGGCTTTTGGGGAGCGGTTGGGTGGTTTCAGGTGCCTTGACCTCTCAGCCCCCTCTGCAGGGAGGAGAGTGCCGGACTGGCAACCCTCACAATGGGTGGGGGCACTGTGGCCATTTGCTGAGAAAACTCATGTCTGTTTGCACAGGTTTATTCACAGATGTTTTAAAATGTAGTTCCCTTGTGCAAGTCAGGCTGTGAACACCTGAGTTCTGGTTCCGCCCAGAGCAGTTCCACAGGGGACTGCTTTCTTTCCTAGGGAGGACCTTTTGCAAAGGGAAACACCCATCTAATTTTACAGCCCAGACTCCTCATTCCTATACATACTTGGATGTTCCAGCAAGTATTTGTCTGTAAATAAAAACTGCTGTGATTTTAGCTCACGAGTACAGAGTGGAAGCAATGCTGGAAAGCTCATATCTGCCCACTAAGTTTGGACAAACGCTCCTGGAACAGTCTTTTCTCCATCTCATCCTGCTCTGATCACTGTCTCCATGCTATTAAGGGTTAATTTTATATCAAGTCATAAATACTTTTGAAGTACAAGAGCCCATTGCTGTGTGCTGGGGTCGGTGGGAGCTGCTCCTCCTCCTCCTCGGCAGCGAGGTGAGGTGAGGCATGGTAGGATCCCTCAAATATCCCCGCCAGACCTTATGGGGAGTGTCTTTTTCTGTGTGAGGAGCCCCTCAGCCCCCTGAGAGGAGGAGCATGTGTGGCAGCAGTGACTCTGGCAACCCCGTGTGCTCTTGGGCAGGACGGTCCCCGTGGCACAGGCGAGCACGCCGTGGTGTGGCACGCTTCTGTGGGCTTTGCTAAGGTCGGGCATCAGTCAGCAGCAGGGCTCTGGCATCCCTTCACAGCTCTGCTGTTTGTAATATGTGTTATCAGCACTGTGATAATGCTCGAAATGGCCGCTTCTTTCTGAATAAAAGGAAAGTCGCTGCTGGTATCTCAAGGATAAAAGCCTGTCTGGCTGGAAATCAGTGCAGGGTGGTGAAAACGGGCAAAGCAGCTGAGCCAAGCACAGCGCTCTGTGTCCCCGGAGAGCAGAGCTTCAGTTCCCTGGAGCAGGGGCTGCTGCTTGGGCACCAAAGGAGATGGATGGACCTCCCCGTCCCCTCGCCGATACCCCCAGCAGCAGCAGCAAATCTGACCTGCTCTCCAGAGTGGGACCACCTAGGCTAGCCAAATGCTGTGGAGCCTGGTCCTGGCTGACTGTGATGATAACCAGCCATATGTCTTGTTTTCATGCCCTTACTATATTGATTTGTCAGCTCTGCCTCCCCTACCAATCCAGCACCCCAAGTCCTCTCCATTCACCTGCATTTATCTGGCATTCTTGCAACTTCAATCCTATTCTCTGCATATTACCTGTGATACAGCAGCAGGAGGTTTCAGGAGGTTTTTCAGGAGGTCTTGAGGAGGTTTTAGGATGAGGGCAGTGTAGAGATGCTCTTGCAGGACGGCCCAGGAGGAAAGGTGCCTGAGAGAACTTGGGTTTCTGACACAAGAGGAGAAGGAAACACAGCAAATCCTGTCTGTTTTCGTGGTGAAAAGGGACAATGTGAAGCGGTAATATTTTTGTTCTGTTGCCAATGTATCTATTTTGCAAAATGTGGGACCTGCCCTCTGAAATAAATTCAGTGTCCTTCAAGATGCCATTTCAGTGAGCTCACCCCCCAGGACCATGTCCTGGCTGGAACTGTGCATCCATGCGTGCACACTCCTCCAGCACAAACCAAAAACCCTTCCTTTTAACAAATTCACAGAGCCTCACAAAAACCTATGGGAATATCTGGTTTTGCATGCAAATATTTACCAAGTAAAAATGGATACTTTTCCACAGCTCCCAGTCCTAGGCTTCTTCTGCAGAGAACCTGCCAACTGTACACGCATGCTGGCTTGGCACTGGGACAGCACATTCCCTAGAGAGCAGAACGAAACCACAGACTCCTTTTGCTTGTGAACCCCTTTCCACGGAGCAGGTGAAAGCATGCTGAACTCACCCTTGCCTCCTAGCCTGGCTGTTTTCTAAATGTCATTTGAAAGTCTCGCCCCCTCCTCCCCCCGTCCCCAGTTTGATCCCTGTTTCAGGAGGCAGCCATCAGCAACAAAACCACAATGCGGGGCTTGGCTGGCTGCGTGCATTCAGCAGCTGCTCTGTTCCAAGTTCTGGGCAAGCCACAGCTATCCAGATTCCCACTTGTCCTATGTCTTCTGCCTCAGTTGCAGTACAGCATCTTGAGCTAGAAGGACCACTAATTGACCAGCTTGGACAGGTTGCCAGCACTGCAGTACAGTCAGCCTGCTGTCCCCAGTTGTCTGTGCCTTTCCCCTCTTCACTACACTTCCAGCCCTTTCTGATCCAAAGCTTGTAACATCTTCCAAGTCCTCCTTGCATTCAAGACTCTAATTCGGCATGTGGTATGCTGTGCTTTTCCAGCAGGCTGCTTTTTGTCATTATCTCTCCACCCAAGTGAATGTTCAGGATGGGTATGTTCTTTCTTCAATTATTGCAGAGGACTAAAATGTAAGCAATAAATACTAAAGCCAGATTTTCTAATACAAAACATCAAGCAAAATTTTTGTGTTCTCATGTAATTATTCCAAAAGAGTTACAAGCCTGGAAATAAAAATACATTTCTCTGTCTTAAAACACGAAGCAGTGTTTTCTTACAGGATAAGGCAAGAATGTGATTTAAGTTTGCTTCAGCTCATTTCTTCACTATGTTGTGCTGACGTGATCGTTCAAAGAAGTTGCGCTTTTGGAAGGAAAAGGTTAAAGTTTGCTACTGATATTCATCAGGAGATGGATATTTAATCTTTAATCTCTTGTTGTAGGCCCCTACTTCGGATCAACTCATTATCCCGAATAAACGATGTGTCATTCCCATTATTTATGTTTCACTGCAGCCAAAGTATCTGGACCTCGTTTTGGTAAGCACCATTCATTTCGACCCATTCAGTATTAATCTCCCTGCTAACATCTTTCCTGTCCTATGTGCTGTCCCCTATTTGCTTTTATGTTTTCCGCAGAGTGTTTATAAAAGGATAATCTTTTACAAAGCAGACAGAATTTTTGTGTATAAACTGCTCTGTTTGAATGCCTCATTGATATACCATCTAAACTGAAGTGTTCAGCAAGATTAGTGCATCCACTGAGCCACTGAACTGGGTAAAAATATGGGAACTGCTCCTTTCTTTATAGCAAGAGAGGGTAGCTAATGATGCCATCTTCTTCTAAATAGGATACTTTTAGCAGATGGACTCTGAGAATATGAATGCATTCCACAAATAAAAAATAATCGGCAAAGGAGGCTTATTGTGACAAATAAAAGGAGAAAAAGGCACAAAACATATAGATTATGTAAAGACCCCGAGCCAGCTTCCATCTTAGAGAAACTAGTGTAGATGCAGAATAATTCAGTCAAAATGATGTGAATTAGTGTTTTTTTACATCATTGTCGCTCACATCAGGATCTGGTCTCTTTGTATTGAAATTGCCAAGGACTTCAGCTAGGATAGAGACTTGTAATGCCTTGAAATGCAAATGATACATTTTTCACTTTCTCATGCTGGTATAAACTTCCAGTGAGAACATTTTGAGCACAATCCCCTCCTTTTTATACTAGATAAATAAAGCAAGCCTGCCTGGCACTCATGACGTACACTTATTTCGGCTGTCTCCTTTGCAGTGTGTATCTGGTGACATCGGGTGCCACTGACACACCCTCCGAGATGCCGACACTTTATGTTAGAAGAACACAGTATGCAAGTGAATCTGTGCCCATATTCCCACATTTAGATGGGAAAAATCCCAAACAGACATGTGGTAGTATCATTTGAATGGCATAGATTCTTAAATACATTTGTCACTTTGTACACTTGCCAGCTCTTTTTTGAAGATATAAACCTCCAAAACACTCCAAATTTTATCTGTCATGACTCCATCAACATGTAGCACTGTTTAGCATTTTATTTTAGTTAAACTGCGCTATTGTTGTCCATCTATTATGACATAAACTAGGATTGGTGCCCTTGTATTAAAATGAAATGAAAACTGTAAGAAAGAGTTGGGAAAATGAAAACATGGAGAAAGTCTTGCCATTCATTTAGCAGCAAAGGACCGTAGGGAGGAAGGAGAGCATGAGAGAGGCGGGAAGCACAAAAGGTATCAGGTGCCCCTAGTTTCAGCTTTAAAAGGGATCTCTCACATGTTTGTGAGGGGTTACATGCTGGGCATGGTTCAGTACTGACAAGGGGACTGTGCGTAGAGAGGGATGAGACCCCTCTGAACAGGTCCCCTTGTCATATTTAGTTCACCTCCCCCACTGATATGACCCAGACCTGACTTCTAGGAAGAAAACACTGGACGTGGTTATTTCTGGAGTCTGTCAACACCACTGCAAGGTTAGTGAGAGCAGTTCGTGGTCGGGGACAGAGGTAACCCAGCTTACTGAGTTGTCATTGGTTTTTGGAGATAGTCTGTGTAATTTAGTACACAGAAGCGGTCTCAAGGAAATAATTGCCTGTTCAGTCCTAAGAAGACTGGTAATAAGAAAATGAGCCCGTCACTTTCTGGTTGTCCCTAGCTGAGGTTAAAATCTTTCTATTATAGCTGCTATCCAGTGCCCTGTGCATAGTGGGTGGGTGCTCTTAACACAGGAGAGAAAAAATTGTTGCCATATTTGTCACAAATTGGCCTACTTACCAGGGGGATCAACACTGCATTGCTCTGGAGAGAGCTGCTCTTTCAGTGTTAGGATCGATGCTCTCCAGAGCTCTGTGTTCAGCGATCGGATCTGTTGCAGAAATGAGTGTGGTTCCCACTGGGCTGCTGGGGGCCCAGGCATCTGGTGGTGTAAAGCCAAAGAGGTTTACCAACAGACCCCTGACAAGCTCTGATGTTTTTCACCAGCGGAGATATGATCTATATAGGAAATAGATAAAACATTTTTTTTCTTCCAGAGGTGATCAGACATGACCTTCCTGGTCTAAAAGTTTTAGTGGAAGAGCAGTGCTTGTAAGCATAATTTATTGCCTAGTAGTTTTGTGTGATGAACCACCATGTTTGTGGAATTCCCACAGGAAAGAACGTGTCTATAGGCATCAAACTCATTGCCCAGGTGATACAGAGGTGACTGATACCAGGGCAGGGTGTCCATGGTTCTGAAACATGTCAGACTTGCTCTGCACACACAGGTCAACTGCACAGTACGTTTCATGAGCTCAGACCCAGGATGTGGCAGCCCTGTCACTTTTGGGGTTATCTCGTTGGCAGCTCTCATTCAGACAGATTTTTTTTCCCAAGCACCAAATTCAAGTTGGTGAAGACCTCATGGAACAATCTTTGTTCTGGATGCAGCAGTGTGGGGATAGCTTTCTGGGTGATTCATTTGCACGCATTGACCTTAATTAACCTTCTTTTTTCACTTATTTTCTGCAATGGAATCTCTCACTGTCTGACTACCTGGTGGGGCTGGGATGAGCCCAGCAGGTGTTTGATAGACAAATTTATGGTGCTAGGTCTGCAGTAGAACAAGAGAGACAAAGGGAGTATGAGTAAGAGAGGACCGGAGACAGACTCACAGGGGTTCAGCTGGATCCCAATAGACCTACTGTCATACAGATAGGTAACGCAAGTAGTTGAGGAAGAAATAATAATTAAAAAAAACCTGTGCTCTTGTGCACAGGGTGTCTATGCATGATTAACATATACAGGAAAATCAGAATGTGCTGGTAATAAGTCTACAAATATAAGACCAAATAAACATAGACTGGAGAGGAGAGATGATAAGAGGTGGTATGTTACAATACAATATGATACCATGTGCCTCTTTGGCAGCAGACACTGGTCACGCCTCTTAGGTGTGGAAATGATCCTTGTTGGAATAGTCTTTGCCATAAGGAAAGGAACATGACCAGCACTGAGATAATCTGGTGGTGAACCTGTATCTTGCCTGCATCTCTCTGCTGATTAAACAACTCCACACTGTAAGGCAGGAGAATGAACAACCTGTGTGGGTGGGCTAAGCCCATTTTTTCCACAAAGTCCCTGTCATGGCATGAAATCTGTCAGAAGATAGTGTACTTTTAGGATCTGGCTGTAGATGTTGAAGCAGTATATCTTGTTGGTATAAGGGCACGGAGATCTAGGTACTAATGCAATTAATACCGTGTCTCAGCAAAAGGGATTTCCCACGTTTATATTGCTCAGAAATAGCTTTCCATAAATTTGATGTGAGTACTTGGCAAATGAAGTACCCATCAAATACCAGTAAAAGTGGGTTTGTGATATCTGCAATATACACCTAAAGAACCAGAGAACGTTAATATTCTAGGACTCTTCAGGTACCCATAAAAATCAGATGTTACAGAGACTCTGTCAAGGCTGAAAAGTTCAAACCTTAACCCGATGTAAAACTTGCGTTGTAAAATTTCTCTCTTATTGTGACAAATCAGGATTTCACACATGGTTGAAGTGAGTGCTGACCGACCAGGTGGCTCCAGCATGCCTGGGATGCATTTGCTCTGTCAAGTACGTGTGGGAATCCTTTCTTGGGGATGGGTTTGGGTTTTGGGCAGTGAGGGGCCAAGCTCCCAACACCTGGGGCAGCCTGAGAGGCAGAGGATGTCTTGCAGGGAGAGGGGTGCAGCCTTTCTTTGTATGCACAAGGCGGTGTAAGGTGTTTCCATGAACACAGGGGAATCTCTTTAAATAGTATTCCTCATAGGACACCATTTTTAGCTCCCCAGGCAGTGTGGCTCCATTTGAGGGCCCAGGGGCTAAGGAGTGCAACTCCTTTTAAGGATCACCCAGTGGAGAGGCTGCACTAGCTTCTACATCAGGATTGCGCTTTTCTCTTATCCCCTTTTCTCTGCTCCCCGTAAGTCCCTCTTCTATAAATGAAAAGAAATTAAGCTCTTCTGGGGGTCCTGCCTGTGATAACCAGCCCTGATCACTTTACTTTAAGAGAATAACGGGGAGTGTTTCCTACGGATGCTGTCCGAGCACACAGAAATGCCAGAGTCAGAGACACAGCTTAAATCCCCAGACTGCCAGACAGATAAAGATGGTCTGTCCCAAAATCTGCCTATCCCTTGTATCGCCATGTCAAACTGAAGCAGAAACCTTTCACACGTCATCACTTCTGTTAGCTTAAGGCCAGATCCTTGCAGCTCTACTCGTGATTAGTAATGCCTTACTGCACAAGTAGTGCTAGTGACTTCTCCAGGGCAGCTCCGGGAAGAAGAAGCTATTTAAACCTGCAACTGGAATCTAAGTGTCAAAGCTGCAACAATTCCTCAGCTACGTTTAAGGCAGCACTGGATTGTATTTTTAGTTTAGGAATCAAATTAAGTAAAAGAAAATTGTACTTTTTACCTAGCTGTCCCTTCCTATGGCTGTTAGTACTTTGAATGCTCAGATAAATAAATATCAATGCGTTTTGTTGCTCTCACCAAAGAATCCCGTTAGGGCTGGAAGGCAGGTTTTAAATCCAGAACAGAGAGTTGGGATTGTGCTGCCTTATGTACACAGCCCAGGCCCCTCATTTTGCACCCACCATTTTACTTCATGGTATAGTTTCACTTATGGGGACATTTCTGCACATTTGAATACATCCCTACACAAAGTGTTTTGCCAAGGGAGGTTTTTTGGACCTCATTTGGAAAACCCCCAAAGATCTGGTTTGCGGGTCTCTCCCAAGTTCAGAAAAAAATTCTGATGAAAGCTAAATCAGTTAACACCAAATTGGGTTGATAGAAGGATCCTTGTCTTCTCAGCTAACGGTATGAAACCAGATAAAGGGGTTGATTGACAGCTGAATAGATTTCCAAAGAGGGGTCATTTTCTCCCATGACCAAATAATATGATAGAGATACGCAAGAGTATGTGTGTGCCTTTCAACAGCAGGCAGAGTCCCAGAGCTTACTTATCTCTAAACAGCTTCTCTAGTGTCTAAAATAAAGAATGCAGAGTTTCTGAACAATCAGGGAGCAGATACTTCTTCTGTTTTGTCTTGAGTGACCAACCACACTAGGAGAACTTGGGGCAATGTTCTCGGTAGGGCTGTGTGTTTTCATTAGGAAGCGACACACTGCAGCTTTCAGAAAATCTTCAGCACCATGAAAGGTTGAGCCTTTACAGTTTAATAGTGTAATGTTCGTAGTGCCTCCACACAATGTTCCACTGACCACTTCACATGGAATTTATTCCACAGTCACTGAAATACCTTGACACGCTATTGTTCTTCTGGAGTTGTCATTGTCTTCATGGAAGTCTGTGAGGGAAATAAATTGGACGATAAATCTCTTAGGAACAAATTTTTGCTCCTTTGCACCAGCTGATGTGGAGAAGTCTCTGTTTTTTCCAGATGGTTGGTTTGTTTTCAAAGGACCTGGTGACTGTACTATTTATTTACTATTTCAGGTTTTATGGCAATGTTGCCATTCTCTCACTCTTTTTTTTTTTTTTTCTTTAGCAGCTGTAGATACGGGAGAAAGATTCTTAGACTGTATTTCTGTCATGGTGATCTCCTTTTTCTTCTACTTTTTCTCCCCACCCACCTTCCCCATGTCCTTTTTTGCAGATGAGCAGTTTTTGCGTGTTGCACATCACCTAACAAACAGTGGTGGCTTGAGGTCTGGATGTTCAGGCTGTGAGCCTACAAAGGCTGAATTTCTTGGATACCTCAATCTTTTTTAAAGGAATTAAGTACACTATTGTTCAGCGAGGGAGAGGGAGGTGGAAGGCAGTTATCAGTAATGGGATGCAAAGTCATTTATCTCTAAATTGGCAGTGGTAGCAACTGATAGCTGTTTGCATGTGAAGGTTGTTGCTGGGCTGTGTGAAACAAGGCTGTGGTTTCCATCCAGTTTCTTGTGAAAAGCAGCACCACCACTGCATTCAGTGTCACTGTTTTTATTCCCTCACACAATTTCAACAAAAAGACAGATAGGCATTTTTCTGACCCAGCTTTTGGGAGTTAGTGAGAGTTCTGCCATCAGTTTCAGTGTCTCAGAATCACACCCAAGTAGACAAGGAGCATGAGCTTCCCAAGGGAGGAACCTCTAGGGTCAGGGAAAATGTGTGCCACAAAATCTTCAACTGCTCCTGTCTGTGTTTTAGTTAACAATCTCAGTGGTTTCTAATCTGACCCTGGTGTTCGTTTTTAAACATGTTGTTGGAAATTAATTTTCTAGAGGGTTACACACAGTTAACAAAGTTCTGAATAGTTGGAGAGCCAAACATAACAAAATAGTCCTTTCTCGTAGAAACACATTTTAATACCCATCGACAGCAGAACCACAGCAGAATTCCATGGATGAAAAACAGGAAGGTAGAACAAGAAATGTAACCTTCTGATTTGTGAGTGGAACTGTATCTTCTTTAAAATGGTGTCACTTCTGGTGCTTTACTTTGGAACTGAAGGCAGTGTTTTAACACACCTTGTGTGATCTCTCCATATGTTTTTTTGCTGTGCCATTACAGGACTCTGCTGGGATGGCTAACTCCTCTAGCCGAAATTGTTGACCTACACACTTTCTAAAGAGTACCTCATTTCTTCTACTGAGATTAAGCAGGAGCTTTTTTGCACACTATAAAGTTTTGTTACATCCCTGTGTCTTTTGCAGAAATTAACTTCTTAACATAGACTACCACCACTGACAGTGTGCAAGTTATTAAAGTAAATAACTAATATGAGGCTGACATAACTGGCATTGCTTGTACTCAGCTATATTACCAAATAAAATACAAAAGAGCTGAAACAATCTCGAATGGCTGAAGCGGGTAAATGACACCCAGAACTGAGGAGGTGACAAGCGGGAGCAGGTTGTCCCTCTTGGTGGCTGTGTGATTTTGAACAAGTGTGTAGCATACTTACATTACTGATTTCTGTGGTGCAAATGAAACTGGTGTGACCTTGTCCAGCACCTGTAAGAGGACCTGGGGCCTTGTCCCTGCAGGCAGAGCCCAGTTCCACAATGAATTTTACTTTCATTGTGACATTTTGAAGGTACTACATAGTAATGACACATTGCTCCAGTAATTTTTGTACAATGTCTCTGTGAGCTCTCCCCATCTGTCATGACAGCATTAGTCTTGGCATCTCTGATGAAAGAATCAAAATTAAAAGGGAGAACAAAAAGTCCATTTCTAATAGGTTCCACATACCCATATCTTACAAGCGTGAATTAAATATTGCTCTCATCTTGCAGCCTTCCAGCCACGTTACATGGATAAAAACCTCAAAAGCGTTTAAAATTAAAAATCTTGTTAAAAGCTGAAATATATACAAAGTAAAATAATATTCAGCTGTTTAAACTAACCTGATGATAGGCTGTCAGCTGTCATTTGATTTGCATTTAATTCATTTGAATTAATAAAAAGTAAACCATAAGCATCATGATTTACAGTAATATAAAAGCTATTACAAGGGACCTTCATCATAAGCTTCTTTGTTATAAAGCTGTTGTGTCTTATTTGCAATCACTGAACACTGTTAAAAACATTTCCCAATACAATACCTCCTGATGCAATATACAAATTCCTTTGCTGAAAAATCTTGGAAATTTCTTCTTGCATAAATACAGAAAAAAAACCCAACTATTTTCGCTCTGGTGTTCATCTTGAGGCTACACACAGACATACACACACACACCTCCCCCAGCTCAGGTTTACCCACAGCCATTGAAGTGCCTTTATGCCTCCTTTGTTATTTGAAATAACCCTTTGGACAAACAGCATCTAGTTGTTCAAATACACAAATTTGTTCGCTCTTGTGAGGAGTATTATGGACTTTATATTGACCTCAGTTTCATATCTCCTCTTAAAGATTGTTTCTCCTTCTCCCAGATGTGCTGCTTTTTGGGGTTAATAATGCCACGAAGAAAGAGCTGCGGTTGCTGGATACCTAATGCCGCTTCTTTGGAGTTTCCCCGTCCATGGTATGTGAATAGTCTCCCTGGCTCTTGTCTATCCTGCCTGGTCATGGCAGTGTCACGGTTGCTCATAGGAGACGTGATCCCCCTGTCTGGCCCTTGCGAACACCTGCCCCAAGTCTGTTCCACGGGTCTGACTCCACAAGTCAGAGGACACTGCACCTCATCATCTTGGTCATGAAGGAGTGACACTCCTATCCCATGCTCTCTCCATGCTCTTCGTAAAGACTGAGGGCAGGGATTAAAGGGAATAGAAGGGCAAGAGAGTGGAGTTGCATGCCACTGGTGTGTCTTGACTGCAGTGTCTCTCTCCCGTCAGGAGACAGAGGACTAGTGGTGCCAGAGATCCCATTGAGGGAGGCAAGAAGCAAGGGCAGCCAGCTTGAGAGGAAGCCCCCTGAGCATCCAGCCCATAATGCCCTGGGAGAGGACACCTCCATTTCTAAGCCCTTGAGAGAGATCCCCACAGGCTGCCCAGCACAGGAGCTCCCTGAGGCCCAGTATGTACAGACTATATGTACAGGCATGGGCTCATGGAGGCAACTTAGCCTAAATGTTGGCACCCATAGCCAGAGGTATCAGCTAGATCTGAGGATGGAGTGGTTAAGGATGGAGGACAGAGGTGCCTGGCAGAGGAGGCACCATGGGACTTAGTCCCATGATTTGAGACCATGGGACTACATCCTCCCTCATTTTCTTTTAAAAACTGGGGCAATGTACACTTCTAACAAAAAGGGATGGTCCAGAACCTGGAAATCAGGATAAGAAAATTGCTAGCCCTCGCTTTTGTTCACTGTTTCTACAGATGTTCCTCCAAGGACACTCTTTGCTTTTCAGCTGCCTTCAAGATTAAATATTAGGAAGAAATTTTTCACTGTGAGGGTGGTGAGGCAGTGGCCCAGGCTGCCCAGAGAAGCTGTGGATGCCCCATCCCTGGAGGGGTTCAAGGCCAGGCTGGATGAGGCTTTGAGCAACCTGGGCTAGTGGGAGGTGTCCCTGCCCATGGCAGGGGGGTTGGAACTCGATGATCTTTAAGGTCCAGGGCTAGCACAATATCCTGCTTCAAGGTCATGTTGGTGGTCTTTTGCCATCCGGAATTAGCAGTGATTCATTCACTGCTGGAGGGCAATGTGGTTTCTCTGGGAGGAACTCATGGTGCATGCCCACCGCCACTGAGACATAAAGGACCTAGTTTTGGCCTCTAGGAGCTTAGCTGTGCACTTAGTGCACCAGGTGGTGGCATACTTCAGGATTATTTTTGTAGAATTAAGTGGAATTGTGGTGTGGCAGCACCTAAAAATATGGCAGTGGGCTGACACTGAGGTGCACCACACTGTCTGCCTGTGAAGCGGTGAGTTTGCTTCCCCTTGGTTTGGCTCTCCCCACAGCCTCCTGCTTCTTTTCTTGTCTGTCCTCACAAGTCAGAGAGCATGTCACGTCACAAAACTGATATAGCTGGGTATGCTGCTTCAGGGTTCCAGCAGATCCTGTATTTGGAGTAGTTTGGAAAGTGTCTAGTGGCTTTGTCACATGATTTCTCTGTCGTGTGAGACCAGCCGGCAAAGAGCCGTGAGCTCACATGTTTAGATGGCTTAGTTTGTGCACGCAGATAACGTGAATATCTGCTTGGCAGAGTTTTACAGCAACTGAACATTCCTGACGCTGCCTCTTTTCATCCTTCTGCTCCCCCTTCCTTAACAGCAGAATCAGCAGCTGTAACAACACATGGAGGACACTTGGCAGCTGCAAGACACAGATGCTGAGCTCTGTAATAAACTTCTCCTGCAGAAGAATCTGAGTGCTTTTGCTGGCTGCTTAGAAGTCCTTATTGCTGTCTGACTCACTTGCTCAACAAGCAGTTACAGTGTGCTGATGGCTGTTGGTAATCACTCTTGGGGTTATAAGGACCAATCTAATTGACCTACTTAGTCCTTTAGGATGCTGCCGTAGTCTAGCTTTAATAATCTGTGAGTGAATTGCATGCTTTCGTGGTAGATGTTTAAGAATAAGGTATTGTGCAATGTTTTAGTGGGCCATTGTTTCTATATATCTAGAGATAGGCAATAGGCCTGGTTTTGATCACAAGTCACAACAGTACAAACCAGAAATAACTTCACTGTTGTTAAAGGGGTATAAGCTGTTATAAAATAAATGTGAGTGAGGTCAGGGGCAAGCGAGAGCTTTAAAAATGAAGTCTGCACTGCCTGGTAAAGAAATGCCGTGTCTTTAATATCTCAGAAACTGGTGTTTGTTGGAATTGACCTGTGATAAGGATGTGGATGAGGACTCATGGCAGCAGGTTAGTGTTAGGATGGTAGGAAGGCTCATTTCAGAAAAGCCTTGCGGAAGTGTGTTTTAAGGAGACATTTGAATTTGGAGAGAACGGCCAACTTGGAAGGTTGTCCTGGAGTCTAAAGAGCACTGGGAAAGAAACCAGAAACAGACGCTTGTGCAGATAAAGGCAAGAACTGGGCAGCAAGTCTGGTACATGGCCAAGACAGAAAGGAGGGATGCTAGAAAGAGGTGGTTGGAGATGCAAGCAAGAGAAGAGCTCTAAACACAAGGACCCACAGCTTAAGGTTGATGTATAACATGAGAGGAAGTGCTGAAGGAACTGAAGGAAAATGAGTGGAGTGGCATGGTGAGTGATGGGAGGAATGACGGTTTTGGGAAAACATTCCTTCCATCGATGTCTAAGGAAAACTGAAGTCTCAACAATAGCAAAGATATGGCACCAGTGGGAGTGGGAAGTGAAGCACAGGCACAAAGAAGGGTGCAGGGTGAGGTAGGCAGGGCAGACCTCATATCCAGTGCAACAGAGCTGAAGGAGGCCAGCCTCAAGTGCATGGACACAGAAGTGCTGAGAAGACAGAATGGTGGGGCAGGCTCTCACACTTTTTCTGGGAAAACAGTGTGGCTGGGGGGCTCTCTGAAGTACCTGTACACTAAGACGTGCAGCATAGTGACCAAAAAGAAAGAACACTGAAATGCAAGAAATTCCATTCAAACGTAAGAAAAAATCTTGTTGTGAAACACTGGCACAGGTTGCCCAGTAAGGTGTCTGTCTATGGGCATATTTAAAACCCAACTGGACACAAACTGACCGTGCTTTGAGCAGGGGTTTGGACTAGGTCATCTCAAGAGGTCCCCTCCCACCTCAGCACTTCTGTGATGCTGTGAATATGCTATATACTAAAATGCAGCTCAGGCTAGTGGTAGCTGATGGGAAATAGTTCCCAAAGGGCATATCTCCATAGTACGTGAGATGCAGTTCCCTGGCAGGAGGGCAGTGGACAAGGGCCACCAGCACAGAACAGGCAAATGCTTCATCTCGGCCAGCGCAAGTGTCAACTTGGCAAGGAGGTACTACCAAATCTGTGCCTGAGGAGGATGCCTGTTTCCACTTCAGTTAGTCCTGTCTCCTTCAGAAGACTGACATTCACATAAACAACTTTTAACTGGAAAGGGATGGTCCTATTTCTAGTTTGCACAGGAGATGTTTTCCTGTGACCTTTTTGCGTCCTTGTATTCTAGCATTTAAAGACAAACAGCTGTCCCAAACTTCAGCTGGAGGAGGAAAAGGAAGACACCATCAAGAATGAATGTTAGTAAGTCACTTTTCCTCTCATTGTCTGGTATACCTAGGATGATTTTTAGCCACAGAAACCATTGTCTCTCTGATCCCCTTACAACTGATATTATTAGCTAGTATTGGACATCAGCATATAAAAATTCCTTCTTAAAATGTGAGTCTTGTTTCTCTTGATATACCTCGGAAACTGATCCGCTTCTTTTGTGGCTGCATGGTGTTTTGGAAAATAGCTATCAACACTGAATTTTATTTCATGTAACAATTGGTATCCTGTAATTTTATGATATTCAAGACTTCTGGATGTAAATATACTACATCTAAAATTAATATATTACAAAAACCCACAAATACAAATAAACCACAGATTGGGAACAAGAAAATACTAACCTTCAAATAATAGCACTTAAATACCTGTTTCAGCAGTGCTTTCCTGCTGCTTTGCTTGCTTGAAAACATGTGAAGTATTTATTTTTAAATCATTTTATCTCATTATTGCAGGTTTCCTTTACAACATGGCTCATTTCAAGCGTTAAAAAAAGCCTAGTGATTTTTATCTGAGTTCCAGATTTTCCAGTAGTGATTGGGCACACCATAGTGCTAGTTAGAACTGATGTAGCCACATGTTTTTTCTTTTGTCACGTTGGTAGTCCAGCAGGCAAAATGTATTGACAATTGTCTCCAAGATGCAAAGATAAATGTGAAAAGGAGCCAAGGACTATTGTACCTGAACTATTGTGTTAGGAAGCTGAAGGTGACCACTGAGAACTTCTTAGTCCTATTTACATAATGAGTGACAGCTTGCCAACAGAACAACTCCCAACCTTTTACTTGGTAGGCTCTTATTTGGCAAATATCGTCTGAGACAGATTTTCACCCATGTGAGTAGTCCCACCGAGGTGTCAGTGCCATCCACCAGCATTAAGATGATCACAGGAACAGGATCAAAGGCTGTAGTAGAGGGAAGTTTGGAAGTCCAGAGGATTTGCTCATCAAAATCAGCTGCTATGGATACCCTACCTTTAACAGTTCCTGTAATGCATGCTTAGACCACTCCTCTGATATCCCTGTCCTTTCCCCTGCTCAGGGGTAGTCCTGTGGGTCATGTCTAAGCTGATGGACCCAGGCCGTGGTGTGATGCCATGGACCTATTCTGGGTCCTTCAGCTTAGATGAAACCTTAGGATCACCTCTATGTGCCCAGTTTGCATTGCATGAATAAAAAGTGGTGAGTTGTCCATGCTCAGGGAAAATTAAGTTAACCCTCTGTGGACTGAAGGTCTAATGACCTTTGGAGTCTCATCTGTATTGCCTGTGATCACACAGAGAATTAAATAACTGAAAATGAAGGGTTAGCAATTTTTCAGCCAGGAGAAGCATAACAGGAGGGTGATAGAAACTGAACATGATGCAGCACTAGTCAAGGAAAACTACAAAGGAAGTCATGAAAGAGGCTGGTGGTATATACAGAGAGACAGGGCTGAGGAAGTGGTGTTAGTGGATGAGATACAATAATGAAGAAAAGCTGTTTGATCCCTTGTAGCTCCAGGGTCAGTAGCAGCTGCACCTGCACCACCTCTAGGCTCTCTGTGCGCTGGCCAAAGCGGTGGCTGGCGGTGTCTGCTGCTGTGCAAATGTGGGTTGCCCTTCTCCTGCATGAGTCCAACATCTGGGCTCCAGAGATACCTTATTAGTGCTAAACAGCCTTGATTCAATTACACTACAAGATACACACAAGATGATCTCTTTTTCACAGTCCTGCACTGTGAAGAGCTCATAGGAAGCACAGCACTGGGGAAGGGGGTGAAGAGCAGGGGACCTCAGTTATTCTCTTATTTCCACAGTTGGTCCATGATAGTGCATAAAGGGGGTGAAGGCTTAAGAGTTTGTATTTTAATTGTTCCATAGTTTGAAGGTTCTCGGTCCTGTTTGCTCCACAAACACTATGTCTACTTAGGCAAAAAGAAATTAGGGCATGAATTTCAGGCCTGGCGTCTGAAAGTCAACACTTGGCTATGCGGCCAGAGCTACTCAGTTGTGCATCTGCAGCTTCTGCTGGTTTAAAACTCACTTTTCTCTCTTGACATTAGAAAATGGATCAGCAAAAACACCAGCAATAAGGCTTTTGCAAAGAGCGGGGGTGTGAAGTGCACTGCCTGGGCCAAATTCCACACCAGATAATTCCATTGAGGCGATGGTTTCAATTGGGCATCGTTATCTTCGCTTCCTGTCTCCTACTGCAGTGCCGTGCTACTGAGCAGCTGCTGATTTCCTCCTCCCCAGGCCTGGCTGCATGTCACAGTGGGGCTGCACCGTCTCCTCCCTGCTCTTTGCTTTGCTTGATGGAGTTGTATGGAAAGGAGGCAAATGATGGAAAGTGCTTTGAATTCCTCTGTTGAAATTTACGTCTTCTAGCGTGATTATTTTTTGCTATTATGGAGCAAAGTAGTATTTTAAAAACTTTCCTGTTGTTTCTGCAGATCTGTCATCCATTTCCATGGATACGTGAGCTGGTAATAAGGCAGCCAGAAGCTGTCAATTCCAGCCACTCACTGGCTGCCCAGTGAGCAGTGAAAAGCTGCTGAAGTCATTAGCATTTTACACTTGAAAATAACACAATAGTTTGAATTTTCTGGTACTCTTCATTCAGGAATCCTCAGGTCTGGTAAATAAGCCACTACTATAAAATAATTAATTAGGCTTCATAATAGCTTGGGGAGTATGTTAGGAGGACATGGAGGCTGGGAATGCTGAAGTGACCTGCCGAAGACCATCCCATGAGCTAGTGGCATGAGCAGGAAGGCATTCAGTTCACCCATTCTGACTCCCTGAGCTCATCCCTGAGTGTATTAGGTAGACCACCTACAAATCAGGCTATGGAAATATACCCGTCCTCATCTGCTTAATGACAAAGTGTCTCTCTCAGTTTTTTCCCCAGAGAATCCAAGACATCTTTGATTTGGTGAGTTTCTGCTGCATCAAGAGCCATCCAATAATAGAAGGGCTGCATTCCTGCAGGATATGGCATATGCTAACTGCTCATTGAATGGGTTTTCCTGTCCATCATGTTGAATTCCTCAGTCAAGTTCTTGCTAGTTCTTCTGTAAGGATAAGGCTTCTGCCACTGTGACAGGGAGATTATTCCACAAAGATGAGAGATCATGTGTCACTATCATCTCTGAACATTGAGTAATTTTTCTGGACATTTCCAAAATAAAATCTGTCTTAATTTTCTTTCAGGGAACAAAGCTAAAGAGAAAAATAGAGGAAGGACTTTTTTTTTTTTAATATAATGTCATTACAGCATACTCTGCTTTTGCACATTCTATTTTTCAGTATAGTCATCCTATTTTTCAGCTTTTAACTTCTCTCTGAGGTGACACACATTAAGTGATGATTCTTTCATTCTTGCACCCTTACATCATCCACTGAAATAAACAGATCTTTGCATGCTAAACAACTGCTCGGGGCAGTTAAGGTAGGTAGAAGTGGGCCCATCACGATTTACCTTCTGTGAATCCTCATTTTCTCTGTGTGTGTATGGAAAGACATAGCTTTGATAATGTGCACTGCTCAAGTAATCCTTAACTCAGCTAACTTACCATCATACTTCTCAATTTACCAGCAATACATCTGGAGTTCTTTGCACTCTCTCATAATTATTATTAACCAAAAGTCAATCCCTGCAAACACTGCAGGGATTATGCAACTAACTTTGACACGCAGCCCACCTAGGTTCAGTGGTTTTATTTGTGTGACTAAAGATTACAGAGCCAGGCCCAGAAAGATAGAATGGCATCACCCAAGTGTCCCCGGTCCCTCCACATTGTCTCCTTTGAGTCATTCACATACATAGTCAATAAAATTGGTCCCAACACAGATGATAACGGTACCCTGCCATTAACCTCTTTCTGTTCTCAGAGGAAGCCCTTTATTATGGCCCTTTGTTTTCTGTCACTTAACCCATTTCTAATCCTTAACAAATACTTCATCCCTAGGCCTATGATTATTTATTTCCCTTGATAGTATTTTATGAAGGACTTTATCAAAAGCTTTTTGAAAATTCAAGTAAATTAATATCTTGCAGATGACCTTTACCTACTGGTTTATTAACTTTTTCCAAAACCAAAATGTTGTGCTTTTAAACATTATTAAATGGCTTGGGGAACACATACACAAAAAATATTCAGATGTATTTTGACAGCTACTGCAGTGATTTAGCAGAGGTGTACTTAGATTACCACTGTTCTTCTGTCTGTACTTGAAAACTCTATTTAATTTCCTGGCATCTCTCTCTTCAGGTCAACCACTAGTTCAAGGTGGAAGTGATAAGTCTGCAGCATCTCAAGTGTGCTGGTGTTAGCTCTTGGGAAGTCGAGAGGAAGGAAATAACAGTCCATAAAGTTTTGATTGCTTGGAAAAGATGTTTGTTGAAAGTATGAGCAAGGCCAGCTGCAAAGAGTTCAGGAACGAGCAGAAGTAGTCCTGCATTGTCTGCTCACTGACTTCAGCTATTAATTGACAGCTTTTCATACTGCAGATTGAGTAGAGGAAGGCTATTTTTCTCAAACCTGTTATGGGGCTATCTTACATCATCCACTTTTTAGTTAGTGGAGGGTTCACTTTAAAGATGGATAGAGCAGCATGATCCAGGATGGTGTGGCGGGAAAAGTTTTGGCAAAAATAGTGGCACTGAAGAAGTAAAATAAATGTGCCATGCTCTATTCCTCCCCCAATTTTAAAATATCAGCATTTTGCAAGCAATGGGCCATATGCTCCTAGGGCTTGCAAGCCAAAAAGTATAGCAACTTACTACATAACCACTCTCCAAATTATACACGCAAGCCAAAACCTCCTACTTGGTATGCTGCCGTCATGCCAACTTGCAGAACAGAGATTGGGTCTGAGCAGGGAGATCTGCAAAAGAATAGCAGGTTACGCACACCACACATAAAGGGAGATACGGGTTGTGGTTGATGGGGGCTGGAGTCATGACACCTGACCTACAAACCCAGCTTGGGGGAAGAAAGCAAGATTAATTGCCACTGATAGTATGCACCTGTTTCCAGGCCAGAATAGCCCCTCCCCACAGAAGAAAAGCAATGAAGTCTCCTTATGTTGCTCCTGCAGGTTTTTCTATGTGGAGGAAGCAGGATGGTGGACCTCCAAGGCTGGCCCCATCCAGTCCATGCTCTGGGAGAAGCAGGCCTCTCTCTTTGACACGGACACCATGTCAGGGTGGCTGCAGCAGCTCTAGTCCTGTCCTGTTGGATGGGAACCATTCTGCGTACTTATGGTGTTCAGAAATAATTAACTAATTCTGAAACCAGGTTCCTGAAGAAAGCTAGTGTTGCTCAGAGATGTATATAGGTACTCTTCACCTGTACCTTATAGGATTGTCAGTGTCTGAAGAAGTGAAGAAGAGGTCTTTGTTCAAGAATTTTCTGTGTGGCAAGTCAAGGTAAGAGCTCATCCCATCAGTGTCAGTTTGCTTTCAGCAGAAATGTACCTTTGACTGGGGTAGCACTAATAATCCAGGTGTGTGTAAGTTCTGGGGACTGCCACCCACAGATGATGGACTTGTGGGTGTTGTCTGAGACCTCCCAGGGCTGTCCATTTCCATGTTCCCTGACCCCTTGGTACAAAACTCTTCTGTATTTTCCATGATCTTCTATTTCTCTGTGACAGAGCATCTGGAGAGTACTTTCTGTTTCTCCGGGGATAATCCCTGCAGTATTTTAGCCACTGGCTAGCTTGGAGCTCTCCCCATCTCTGCTGGCTGGTACACTGGCAGAGGTTTAAAGCAGTACAAATGCTCAACTTTTCTGAACACTTTGGATGGCTCAATATGATAAAAAGAGAGGTAAAGAACGCCTATTTGAGGATCTGTACTCACCATTATAGGCTGAGTGAATTGGGGTAATAAAATCACAGGACAGGATGTATGGAGTGGAGCATATGTTCTATCTCCAGCAGGAGCAAGCCAACTGCTGCTGGGAGGATGGGGCTGCGAATGGCCTCCGGACCAAACACTTGCTCGATTTACACGCCTGCACGGCTGCTGGTGGATCCAGCTGCTCCTTCCCCCGTCTGCCTTACACAGCCATGGGGATGGTCGTGCCCAGGCACAGAGGGGCAGAGCAGCTCCTTGGGGACCCGAGAACAGGCAAGAGAAAGGGACCTGGTCTGGGAAAAACATGTTCTCTGGTCCCACAGCTATAACAAAATGTTGTAGGCAAAGCTGAGACATGGCAGGCTTGTATTTGAATGAGAAGTTTCTAAGAAGTAGCTTAAGCCAGGTGCTTCAGGGTGCAGTTTTCTGCTTTCAGTAGGTGGTAGCTTCTAACTCTGGTATTGTCCCTTTGAGACTGGTGGGAGGAATTCCCAAAGGCTAGTGCTAGAGGAAGTGATAAAGTCCATTTCCTTTAGTAGGAGTTACATTTAAGCTTCTACTGAATACTGTATTGCACCCTGAATGTGTCGTTCTCAACAGGGCAGTCACTTGTCCCCCCCCTCCAAGGGAGCAACCAGTGCTGTGCTGTCCCGAGAGGGCAGCAACTGTCAGTTATTGTGATTTTATGGGGCTGAGATATAATTATGCTCTTGTTAGCAAATCTTAGAGTGAAAGACAAAATGTACTATTTTAAGCATGCAATTTTGGCAATAATAATAATTTTCTCCAGAATGCTTTTTTAAAATGTTGCTATAAAATAAACTTTTAAGAGCAATGAGAATATGTATGGAATTTTCTCATCCTAAAATTTATGTTCATCTATTTTCTGCAACAAGTAATCAAAAGTCTCAATGCACAAGTACATGGAACAGGATTGCTCTTTTTTTATTTCTTGGGAGAAGGCCATCATTACACTGGGTCAGAGCTATGAGTCAGGGCTGGGATAGGAAAATCCTAAAGTGAGGAATCTGTCTCAGGAAGTCCTGTGTTGTGCTGGAGATCAGAGCAGGTGATAATGGTCTAATCTGGCTTTGAAATTTAAAAGAAGTAGATAGGACATGTAATGGAGTCATTATTTTGTTTTAGTTCATTCTTCACATTGCAGCACTTGGAGATGTAAAAGGCGTGTGGTGACCAGATGGAAGGAGCAGTGAACAGGGAAGAGCAGTAGGACGGCTTCCCCTTTACTTGTAAAAACATCCTGAATAGAAGCAAAAAATGCTGGGAAAAAATGTCAGTGATTTTTATCCATACAGATCACTTTAGAAAGAAGTATAGGTTATGAGAATGTAGATCCTAAACTGAGAGGAGATGGAAAGAGGAGGGAAGGATCAGAATATGAGTTAAAAATGCAAGAAAAGAGTTGCATCTCCAAGAACATGAATCAACTCTATTTGAGGTGTATGCATCAGCAGAGGATTCTGAATTCACAAATGAAAATGGAAAAACACTAAAGGAACATGAACTTTAAAATAAGATAATTAGGGCTGAGGAGAAGGAAATAGATGCCATTTATGTGAGTTTTAGAAATACTACAAATTGCAAGAGTTAAAAAAATTCCTCCTCCGATTTTCCTGTAATCTTCCACATGCATCATTCAGAACTCTGGGACTCAAAATTGCCAGTGCATCCAGGTTCAAATTTTTGGCTTGTTTGCTGAGGTTTTGTTTTCTTGTACTCTTTAATTCCATTCTTAAATATCTGTTCAGTAACTCTCAAATTCTAGTGTTTTCTATTTGGAGCTGGGCAAAATTATTTCCTACCACAGTTCTTAAACTTCCAGTCTACCTTCTTTTGTGGCCGTGAGAGGAAAATGCATTTTTAAATTGTTAGAAAACTGTATTTTCTTCAAATTATGTTTATTTCATTGTGGACCTAAAATTAATTTTAAGACAACATTAAATAGTTAAAACTTTTCAAGGTAATCTGTACTAAAACTTTGCTTTATTTTATGAGGAAATACTGAACACTGCTTGATCTAGTAAAACTAAGATGGAAAGGGGATATGATGAATTTTCATAAAGACATTTAGGAGGTAAACTTCAAAGACAAAAAGAATTAGTTAAAGAATAATAGTGGCATGAGATCAAGTGGATGCAAGCTGATTATTAATACATTCAGACTGGAAATTTAGAGAGAGATTTCTGTCCATCCAAGAAGTGATATTCTGGTAACGGGAACAGAGAAATTCACTATTACAGGCTGCAGTTGGGTATGCTAATGAAAATGATTGTATCGCAGAATTCTTAGGGACAGAAAATGAGGCTTGTGATGTGGATCAGTTGGTATCTGATGTTTAGGTGTCAGCAGCTGAGTTTGAAAAGAGACTTGGTTGTTTGTTTGCACCATTGCTTTATTCTATTAATCACATGCTTCAGGACTTTTGTTTGCAGTCTGCAGAGGTCAGTAAGGGTCATTTTTACTTTTTGTTTATGCATTACTAGACTTCTAGGTTGGTCTCTTTTTCACCTCTGCACCGTGAAAGAGCAGGAGGTAGGCTAGGGCCCCTAATCTCTGCATGTATCTCACTTGTAAGGTCAAATTCAAAGTGATCATCACCAGATTTGGGGTAAGGAAGGAGTCTCCCTGTTGATTAGTTTGTCAGGAACTACTGCAGAAGAGGGGATTGTCTTCATCTGCCCTCATTTCTTAGGATCTGCAGGAGATTTCACCTAACAGTTTCCTTCTACTACAAGGATTTTGACTATTGACAGTGCATTGGATCTTGCCTTTTTGTTTCCTGGGGCTCATCAAGTTTGCAGCTGCTTTGTGATGAAGTGTAAAGTTTGTTACAGACTGCTGGGGAGCATCCTGGGGCCAGTGGTGTGTGAGGACACATTGGGCAGGATGCCTATGGACACTTTGGTCTAATCATCTGTGAAAGTCTGCACTTGCTGGCCCAGCTGACCCTTTCTGGCCTTATTTCCTACATTCCTTATTCTTTTTTTGTCAAAAAAAAAGTGTGCTTCAAAATGTCAATTTTAATTCAACCTGAAATGATGTCTCTCATGATGTGTCAAACCGGCCAAGGACTAAAACATCATTGAAAAACCAACCTGGCCACACAGGACCCCCCTCATGGCCTCAAGGTAGGAGCCTGTGGGCAGCAGGCACAGAGCAATCCCTCTTGAGCCAGAAGCCAGGAAACAGGCTGGAAAACAGACTGGAGCCCTGCCTCACATTAGGCTGGGCAGCCCAGTGGACAGGGCATCTGGGCTTTCCAAACTTTGTCTGCTGTAGATCAGAGATGACCTGTCCTGCACGGGGCCAGGGAGGAAGGGAGGCAGCTGTTTCTCAGTGGAGCGCTTCTTAGGGTGATGTAGGTTTGCTGATTGCTGCTGGATGGGGCTCAGGTGGAAACCCGTCAGACCCAAAGCAGTGCTCAAAGGAGGACTCAGACCTCCTGCCTGCTGGAGGAATGGGGGCAGTGCTTTGGGAAGGGGGCAAAGTGGGGATTTAGGAAATAAGGAGGCGGAAGGGGGCCCAGCTCTTCTTCCTCTGACACAACTCTCACTTGTGGAGCCACTTGTCGCACCAGGTGGCTGCGACACAAGAAAGTATCACAGAGCTTCTGGAGAAGTCTTGTTGATGAATTATTTTGAAGCTACTATTGTGCAGCAGCTTAGCAATTAATCAAGGAGACAGATGAATCGAAACTACAATGGTCTGTAAGGTCCCGGCACTCTGCTTTGTAACTTGCACATGCTAGAGACATAAAATGGTTATGATGGCTTCTTCCTTCCTTTCCAGCCTCAAGATAGTAAAAAATATTTCCCCCTTGCATGAAACAGACAAGTAAGATGCAATGATTCCTGTGGTGCACTGTTTTAATACGTGCTGTTTAATTATACTTTTATGACTGTGAACAGGTAACAGTGTTCATGCTAAAAATATTCCGACATGGATTCCCCTTGTCTGTGGAGTTGTTTTCGTCTACCAGGCTTGTAAAGTAGTGAAGCTACATGATAATACCATATGTAGAATAAAAGCACATTTTTTGAAGACTACACAAATGCATGCTACTAAAATACAGATATTTTGCTAAGGAAATTAAAAATGAAAGATAGGTTTAAAACATTGTTAAAGACTATAATGGGAATGGCAAGTGGCATAATGGGAATAATGCCATGGGATTATCCTTGGGCAATAGGGAATAACCAGAATGAGATAGTATTAAGGACAATAAGTCCGATCCTGCAGAGCATGAGCAATCCTGAGAAGTGCTGAGCCTGCTCAGCTTACAGTGCAGTCAGTGGGAGCTGAGGGCATTGAACACCTCTGCAGGATGAGGCCCGAGTCAGAGACTTCCAACCTAAGGCTGTTGTTTTTTAGCCTGGATTTTTATGAGGTGCCAATTTGATTTTTATGAGATGCCAATTTGGATGTCTTAGCAGGACCCTGGCATACTAAGAACCACTCGGAAAGGCAGCCAAATTTTTCTGAGTGGGCCTGATCCACCTGCCACTTATATTGAAGGACAGATCCCCATTGCCCTCTCTGGGGTTTGTTTCTGGCCCTGTTACCAGGAGGCACCCTAACTGTGTTGAAAATTGGCTGAGGGAGTTACAGAAGCAGCACATCTCAGAAATCCTGTGCTGCTGGCACTCTGGTTAGGTGGAGCCAGTTTAAGTCCATTTTCAATTGTGAGATGGCCAAGTTGTGAGAGTGCTTCTGCCCATTTCATTCCTTAGCACAAAACCCCGCTATTTGCATGCCTCAGATGGCCAAGGTTATAGAGCTGTGAGGACAGCAAGAGTCACGTATCTTGATTTCAAGCAAACAGTTTCCTTGGATGGAAAAATAGCATTTTTGATTCCCTGAGTGGAAAAAACCTGGAAAAGCTATCTCCCCCTCTCCCAGAGTCCAAGCAGGATTGTTTTAATAACCTTATTAGCCAGGTCTATGTGAAATACTAGTGGCTATGTCCTCGATCCTGTGGTTTTAACATGACTGCCTATGACCGTGGAGAGAAGGTGCGTGTGGGAAGTGTTTGCAGGACTAGGGGCTATGACCCTGGTCTTGCCTAAATCAGTAGGAGAGTTACCAAGGGCTGTTGAGTTTGGGGGTGCAGGATCAACTGCATGTCCAAACTCAGTGGGAGCTTCCACAGAGTAGGGCCAAAACAAGCCTACAGGTTTTGGCTGTTGGAAGGGAATTCAGGTGTCTGTGCTCCTTCTCTCCAGCCATGCCATGAAAGCTGCTGTTGGAGTGGGGGGGCTTCACTTTGCCCCCCCGCAGGCAGTCTCAGGTTGAGTCCTGGGATTATTAGTTTCCTTCCTCACCACGCAGGGATGCAATGCGCCCTTGCCTTGCAGCTGCATTGGCAGGGCTCTTACTTTCTTGATTTTCTTAGGTGGGAAGTTGAGAAATTCAGCCCCTTTGGTGGCTCATGGATTTTTGGCAGACTCTTCTGAAAAAAACTCATTGTATTTCCTTGTGTTCAGATGCCTGTTTGCAGACGTATTTTAGCTGCCACAGCAAAATTATGGGTGCAGGGTGAGGGAAGTCAGAAGAGCCTTGCTGAAGGTGCAGTAATTTAATTTGGTTTGGGCCAAAAATCTCCAACAGCATGGAAACAGCTGCTGCAACACATCATCTGTGCCTACACTGGGTGAGAAAACAGTCGTGTCCTCCTGCTGTCACCCTTCTCTGGTCCCAGAATGGGCAGCTGTGCAAGGAGGTTGACCCCATGAGTGCTCCTTGGGAAAGCTGAATCAGAAAGTGTCCCCACAGTGGGTGGCCTTGTCACTTGAGGAGTCTGTGGCTGCCTGGCCAGCTTCACCTTGCAGCACAGCCGAGTACATCTGTGCTGCATCTCTGACCCAAGCCATCTTGTACCTGCTGGGACATTGGCCTATGAGCTCTCCATCACTGTGGCAGTGAGGCCAACCTCAAGAGAGGACTTTCAGGAGAAGGTCACCTATGATGAGATGTTTGTTTCTCTGGGGCTGGACTGGACTTCAGGCTGTCCTTCCTTGGCCATAGGGTGGGGAGAGCAGCAGCTTATCCAGGAGAAGCTTCTTCAGTGTTTGGGTGCACCTTCCATAGGGACAGTTTCCACAGCTACACCTAAAATGCTGCTGCCTTTGTCCCTTTAGAAGGCAGCTGAAGGTACGTCTCGGTTCTTCAGTGCACATTCAGCACGCTGAAACCATGAGTAAACACCCTTGTTAAAACATGCACTTCAGCACAGCCACAATGAGCCTGACTACAAAGTCCAGCCTTACAGGGAGGATGGCACTTACCTCCTTAAATGTATAATATAGAGCATCCACATTCATATTTTTAGTAGCATATAGCAGTGGCCCAGCCTTTAGTGTACTGTATGTACTTTTAATAATCTCCATAAAAGCCTGATTTTCAATCCCTAGGCTCAAGCTGACAGTGTAAATAAAATCACCCAAATCCACAGGGTAAGAGAAATGAAAATGACAAGGATTAAAATTTTGTCAAACCTCTTTCTTTTTAAAATTCTGCTTCCCTTCCAATTGGATCACGACCCTCTGTGTGCACAGCTTAAGACCAGACGGTATGCTTTCACTTTTATTCCGCTCTGCAGCAGGCTTACAGTATTTAGTGAAAGTCTGTAAAGAATGTGTGCTGTGTAGAGAGTTAATACCATAATCCCCTATCGTTAGGGTCAAATGCTGAATAGAGCAGAAGAATTAGAAAATATGTTACATACAATGGCAGAAAAAATGCATCAGCATGCTGTTCTGTTAACACGCGCATTCATTACCAACAAGTAAATGACAATGAGGTAATAGAGTATATTAAGAGACGTGTACTTCAAGTCTAGTGCGCATGCTGTTATGAGAACCTAAGACTTTGAGGATACTCTGTGGATACACATGCATCACAGGGTTCTTCATTGCATGTAATTGCATCTTTCTAGGAAGCACTTTGATGCAAAAATCAGCTTTTAAAATTATTTGGTGGAGATGAACTTTGAATACTCCTTTTTTTTTAATTTCCTGTGAAGTGCGATATCTGTATTACACTATCCAAGCATGCCAATACATCTGTCTCTAGAGAATTTCCAAGCATGAATTGTGGTAATTTTAGCTAAGGAAGTATTCAGAAAGCAATCCTAGTGCCTGCCTTGTCCAGAGATCTTTAGGGGGCTAGCTACTTGTGTCGTACAGAATGGGCATGGGTGTTACATTCCCTTGGGTTTTCAGGAAAAAAACAAGTCAGTATGTCCTGGAGGAGTGACAATTTGCTTGAAAGAGGAAAATACGTTTTGTATGTAATGTGGCCTGACACCAATTGTAAAATATAAGAATCATGCAATCTAAAAATTTTACCACTGTGAGTTAGCGTATTGTGCCTTCCCGTAAGGAAAAAACTGAGCTTCACAAGAAGGGGGGTGACCCTATAGAATAGGAAGAGATGATATCGAAGTTATTTGGCTGCCCGTACTGACACTAAGCAGTGTCTGATTCCCTAATTATTCCTGCTGATTTAGCCTGGTTATTAAGGGAGAGAAACAGTGCTGAGCTGGAGACAGGATGAAGGTACTTAAAAGCCATCTTGCAATAGCTGGTTAATGACAAACTGTGGAAAGCAGGGAAGCAACATGTAACCTCAAGACTTTGTCCAGTGCAAGCATGTTATCTTATCTCATAACTGATCGGTTGTAAATAGTACCAGGTGGCTCCTTACCAAACTGACCATGTATGGGCTTATGTAGACATATGTGCTGGCTGTGTGCTGTCACCTGTGCCATGTTTACAGTTTTGCCTTATTTTCCTATAATGGGAGCTGGGAGTGGTCAGGAAATGACTTTTATCAGAAGGGAAAAAAGGAAAAGAAAAGGAACTTTTAATTTCTCCACAGATGTCTTCAGTTTTTTAATAAATTCAGAAAATTCTTGGTTAAAAATCTACATTTCCACAAAAGTCCATTTTGTGTTTTTTTTTTTTTTTTTTTAAAGCCTTCCTCAAAAACTGCTTGATTGGTAATTGAAGATAAAGAGATTTCAATTTTCAAACCTTTTGGATTCCTGAAGGGAGAAAAAAAGATTTATGGGGCTGTTGTTTCTCATAACTTATCCATCAGAATAAATTTCTTTTAGTTTCAAAAGTTTTCTAAAATGCTCTTTGAGCGTTTTTGAATTTTGTGAATGGGGCTTTAAGCATTTGAGGCACCTCTGACAGACAGCAAGTGTCAGGCAATATTAGCAGGGTCAGGGCTGATGGGGTTAGTGTCCTGCTCCTGAGATGTTGAGAGCACTACAGGACACACCATTAGAGGTGAAAATTGCTGAAGGCTGGCTTTCCTTTTAATCCTAATTAAAATTTGTTGCACCTACTTCAAAACATTTTGATGTTTCTTCCTTCAAAGTTGCACTACTGTGAAAACAAAATTCAGAAAAATTTAATTAAAAAGGAGTCTCACTGCTGAAACACAGAAATCCTGCCCCATCTAGGCGTGTGCTTTTTGTATGCATCCTTTGGTGTCAAAGAGGTTTTTCATTTGGGTAAAATTCAGGTTTGTGGTTTAGTCTCCATAATCTCAGGTATACCTTTCTTTCTATCCTTGAGCAGTGAAAGTAGAGAGCTCTAGGTAAATGCTGGGTGTTCAGTTTAACCACACTTACTACAGGGTGGTGGACAGCCAAAGCCAGGCTGTGCCGGACTGCTGCCCAAGTAAATCCTGCTGAGGAGATTCATAGAGACAGAGCTGCAGATATCTGGCTGCAAATCATGGTAGTAGGAGTGCTGCGTATTTTCTAAGGGAAGAACGTCTCACCTGGAAACTGCAGACTTCATGGGTGGATGTTATTTAAATGAATAGATTACATGTATCGGTCTTGACTCAATATCTAACCGAGTCGGTAGGCTGAAATAATTAGAAATTGTGACTAGAAAGGGAAATGGAGTGTGATAGATTAAATCAAAGAAACAAACCCTGTTGTTTCTTTGGTGGCAGGAGAATACACAGCAGGAGATGACAAAGTATTTGATGTGGAGTTCCTTCTCCAAGACAAAATAAAAAAATATGCAGGATAATTCAGGTGAGTGAAGGACTATTCAAGTCAGTGCTTGTCATTCAACAGGTGGCTCAGCTCAAGAAATGAACCAAGAATGAGCCAACAAACAGCAAGGATCTGATAGTAATCACTGACTTGGCTAATTTTAGGGCTAAAAAAAAACCTCAAAAGACCTTCTCTAAGTGGTTGATGGCACTGCCATCCTGAGGCATGAGGAGGAGAAGGGCAGGCTCGGCCAACAGGGTGGAGAGTGGGAACCACAGCCATGTCCCTAGTCCCTGTCTTTGCTTTCTGCACAGGTCTCTTGGTCAGGCTCAGGCAACTAAACACTGTACTGGTGGGTTGCTCATGTTTTGTGCAAGGACAATTAATGACCATTCCCTAGAAATGCCTGGATTGAGGTTGATTGTCTTAGAGAGTTATTTTCTAAGATCTAATTTTGGGCTCAACAGAGTGGAATCGAGCTGCAGGTCTGACTGCCGAGTGCTCACGTCTGCACACAGCAGATGCGGACATTTTTCAGACAAATTAGTGGAGAGACCTCTGTGATGCGCACAAACTGCTCTGTAGTGATTATGGATATTGTTTGGATGTTTCAGTGCTCATGATATGATTATATGGGGTTAAATCAACAGTAAAGTTGTGAAAACAAGCAGAAAAGGGGAAAATAATATCATTTTGATTAAATGAGTAAGTTGTGTACAATCTGCTCACCATCAATTTTCATCATCTCATGTGGCTCCACGCAACTCCTTCCTGTGGTTCAGAAGGAGATTGACTCAAGTCAGTCACCCAGGAGGTGTTCTCCTCTTGCAGAGACATCCAGCTTCCTTTGCACAAGAACAAATTTGTTCCCCACAGCTTCCTCACATAATCAGTGCATGCCCTGCATCTCTCTTTGGGATGAAAATTATTTGAGAAGGGAAATGAACTCTTTCCAGCAATGTCCACGCCCTGCCCAGGTCAAGTGCTTTTGGAAAGGATCTGAGGCTGTCTGGTATGGTTTGAAAGAAGTGATGCCTACCTTGTTTCTTAATATTGGTCTCTAAGCATAGAAAACTAAAAGTGAATGGGTTTGGGTTAACCCTGAAGGAATTTACTCTTCTGAAAAAGTGAGGTGACAGCATGTTTTGCACAAGTTTTTCTGAAGAATTTATGTTTGCTTCTCAAAACATTTGTGTAGTTTCTCCCAGCACATCTGCCTCTCTTCCAAATACCTAAGTATGCCAGTGTCTTTCTTTTTTTTTTTTAGCTTGTTGGAAAAGTAGCTTGATTAGCATGTTTTTGTTTGCTTGTGTTTGTGCTTAGATGTGGTCGTACCTGGCAACTGTGGGTGAAGAAATTAATGAGGCAAAGTTAAGTCGGAGAGATGAGTTTTGCAATTAATGCTGAATGTGGTGAGATCTATAGTTATCCTCATCTCTTGTGAAAATGCATTAACTTGCCAGAGGAGAGTTGTCTCCTGCCTTTGTGGCTTTCTCTGTGTTGGTTGGCATTTCTTGGTTTTGATAGCACATACCAGCTGCAGGATGTAATGTGATGCAAAATCCACCCATGAACAGACTCAGGAAGGCTGCGTGATGGGCTATTCATGCCACTGCTCCTTTTTTAAAAAAATTGCTGCAGATGCACCATTCATTTGAACAGAAGGATTCTGACTGATTTAGAAAATGCCCAGCAAAAGGTAAAACACAGCATATCATACTCTTTTGCTCATTTGCAAATAGTGACTGCTCCCAGATCAAACCCCAACATTATATTTGAGAGAAAATTAAAACTTACACCTACCTTGGGAAAGTAACATAAAGCTTGATTTCACCACACGTGCAGTCACAGGCAGAACTCATTGCTGTCACCAGATAGCTCCTGTGAATGTGGTACACACGTGTTTTCACTTCCATGGTTTTCATTGTAGCGTTCCTGATGACTGCCAGCTGATTGCCTTGGAAGCTTGAATGCTTTGTTAAACCTGGCTTCTTATAAGCTGCTTCTCTGTCCTTTTTTTTTTTCTTTGTTTTGATGTTGGGAAATGCTGTGTAAAGTTATCCTTCATGCTCAGAGGAAATCACCGCAGTGCAGGACAAAGTATTTTTTAGTAAGCGCTGAATTCACAAAAAAAAGTTCGTTCCAAGGAACTGAAGGAACTGACAACAGCTCTTGATCATATTCTAGTCAATTTAAAAATGTATTTGCTAGAATTTAGGAGAAGTCAAGAACAGTTTCAACTTTTCAATGTTTCTGGCCTCTCTTTTCAAAGCAAAAGAGTTATTAGAGATTGTAAAACAAAACACCAATATCAGAAAGCACAGGTCTAATGCAGAGAAACGGTGCTAAAAAAAAGTATTTTAAAACATTCTTTTTCTTACCTGTTCATGCATCAAATCAAAGAAGTGCATCAAAATACACCTTTTTCACAGTGCTACAGCATCTCTGCAGTTTTGGGACCAAAGAATCCCCAGGCTACCATTAATGGAGTACTGGCATCAATCTCAGGGCAATTTTTCAGAATATGGGTTGCTCTGCAGTTTTTGGCTGAGGTTCCTTTACATTGGCCTTAGGTTCATATAGATCCCGTGATTATTGTCCATAGAAATAGAAATACAGGTCACAGACAACAGGAAGGGAACACATAAATAACTGGGGCCCTGGTCCTGCAGAGTGTTCCACTGTCTTGGTGCTCTAGGTGCTCCTACTTCAATGAGGATTCCAGGGCAGAAGTGCAATTCTCTAATCTAACCCATCTGTAATCTGTGGTGATGTACTGGAACAGGCTGCCCAGGGAAGCTGTGGATGCCCCATTCCTGGAGGGGTTCAAGGCCAGGCTGGATGAGGCTTTGAGCAACCTGGGCTAGTGGGAGGTGTCCCTGCCCATGGCAGGGGGGTTGGAATGGGTCCTTTCCAAGACAAACCATTCTGTGATTCTATGAATTCTGACTCTCTATTTCAGGGCAGAAGTCCCATCGGGACACCTGAGAATAAAGTTTGCCGCAAAGATGTTTGCATGTTTTGTATACAAAATTTTGCTTCTTGCATTAGGTCCAGCGTGGGTCAAAGATGCTTTACATCACCTTGACTGATTCTACAGGAAACCTTTAAGTAAACCAGGATCCTTGCAACATTGCCTGTTGAAATACATCCAGGTAAGTCAGCATGGCTTAACTTGGACAAATGAAACCAAGTAAACTTCTATTTGTCTTGCACAATGCAGGTTGGGTTTGCTGCCTACCTGCTGTGCCAAATGCTCACCAAGCACCGGAGGGTTCTTCAGGTAATACACGCAGCATAGGCAGGGACTGTCATTGTATCTTAACAATTTAGGAGATGAAGGGGAGAAATGTTAATGCTTTGCATTTATTTACTTTTACAGCACGCCATAAAGATTAAAAATACATTGTACACAAGTGCAGTATTTAATGTAGCACTTTAATTACATTCAAGTGTGTTACTAAATAGTCTTGAGAAAACCTTAATGACCAGCTGTTCTACCCTCTTCCCATATGTCAGAAATGGTTTCAGAAATCACATTCTGGGACAGTAAGGTTGTATAATTAGACAGTGTATAGTTAACACTTCTAGATTTTCCTCTTTAACTGAGGGCCCTGTTCACTAACATATTGTGGTTTGGTGCCAGTTTGGCACAACACAATCATGGGATGTGCCAAACTGCAACTGAGATGTACAAACTCTGAGACATGTTATGATTGCACCATTATCTTTTTATATCTTTTTCATCATCGGGACTGGATGCTTTTTATGTTATGTAAGATATGGCTTTTTATAGCCAACAAATAAACTTGGTAAATAGGACTATAAATTTTTAATATTTTTTCCGTAACACCATTTGTCTAATCAGAATTAGATGGTCACTGTAACGCCACATCAGTTCTCACCAAAAAAAGGCGTCATTCCAAGAACAGCAGCTACAGATAAAAATTTCAAAGGAGGTACCTTTTGGCCCAGTTCAGGCACACACTTAAGCACATGCTTAGCATTAAGCCCATGAGTGCCTATATAGAGGCATGCGCTGAATTTGGACCAGAAAATGGTTTATGCCAAATAAATGAAATAAACCCTTTCTGGAAGTACGCAAGCTCAGTCTTTTGAGCAATTATCATCCCTCTTCCTGTTAACATCTAAAAAATGACAGTGTTTTTCTGGGACGTTTATTATTTCACAAGGCAAAACGCATCCACAGTGTGCAAGGTGTGGGGGGGAGCGTGTGCGAACACATTAAGCACAAGCCGCCAGCCGAGCTGTCAGCGCGCAGCGCACAGACCATCCATCCTGGCTGAGCACAGGGGGGGCTGCGGGAGGCAGCAGCTTCACCATCCTGACAAGAGAGGTTTACGGCAGGTTTTTGTATTTTTTTTTTCTGAGCTTCAATTTCCAACGACTTATTTAGATGTAAGCAATGACAGCTGTAATCATGTTTTAAATCTTGCTTTGTATCTTTAGTTATAATGTTGTTCAATTAATATTCAGAATAATGGAAGTGATGTGCCCCTTTGAAAAAGACTTGAATGCAGGCCAAAGCTTTGGGAAACTGATTCTCAAGAGGATTAATCAGCATTTAAAACTTGCATTAATAAAAATCTGATCTTCTACTGTGTGGCATGCATAATACTTTTCATTTTTAAGCATTTTATTTTAATAGTGTGGTATCCTTTGTCCTGATTTTTAAAGGGATTTTAAAATCTAACTCCTTCAAATCAATCCTACTTTGACCCCCCTACATTCTTTTACCGAATATAAAAAAACATTAAAGAAATCTTTAGTTCACAAATACCTCTATTACTAAAGGATGAGCAAAGTCCAGTGCACAGGCAGGCTTGCAATCGGAATGATATATAGCTTCCACAGGAATTTATCTTAGGCAAGGGCTCACCTTTTCATGTAAATTATTAATGCAATAAGAACACAAATTTACACATAATTACTTAAAAGTCTGAAGGTAAATTATACCCTGAGAACACACAAAGAGTCCTGGTAGGCTCCATAAAAAGTGCTCTCCATCTTTCACACGAGTTTTCACTCTGTTATAAGGAATACTGCTGTACCCTATGCCAACAAGATTGAGCCTGTATCTGAAAGGCAGACTTAATCTATGTTTTGTGTTGTTCTCCTGATCTTATTAGTGGGTTAGAGAAACAAGAGGATTTTGTATAAAGTTTCGCATATAAATTCAATTCTAGTAAACCAACTAATTTACAGGCTAAACAGCCAGCAGTTGGTAGGATAGTTTTGTTTCCTGTCAACTGCAGAAGCTAAATGTGTTTTATAAATCCTGGAAAACATCATCTCTTCTGAAGAGGCATTTTAACAGCAAGTAGCTCACTCAGATCTTCTACAAAGCAGAGAAATCTAGTCAAAAAATTCTTGTATCCTTACTCATGTTATTGAAAGGCAACAGTTTGCACTCTGAGTATGAACCATCTGCTTTTACTTTGTTTCATACCTAATGTGATGCTTCAGTTCATCATAAACGCACACAGTTTTCTAAATGGTGCCAGAGGTTCTTTAAAGATATTTTTATAATCTTGCTGCCTTCTAGAAATAGAAGGTGAATATGTTTTATTTTAAAAGGGTAAATATAAAATGTATTGTATCCAAGGAAATGTCCAGAATCGTAGTCTCGGAGGCATTGGGCAGGATGACCAGCCTTTGGAGTACCACCAAGAAAAATGAATCACAAAAACCATGATTTCTTTACCTAAAGTGGACAGTGTGCCCAACATGAATCACAGAATGTTAGGGATTGGAAGGGACCTTGAAAGATCATCTAGTCCAATCCCCCTGCTGGAGCAGGAACACCTAGATCAGATCGCACAGGAATGCATCCAGGTGGGTTTTGAATGTTTCCAGAGAAGGAGACTCCACCACCTCTCTGGGCAGCCTGTTCCAGTGCTCTGTCACCCTCACTGTAAAGAA
>VZTO01016257.1:251880-387942 GCA_013400615.1 Syrrhaptes paradoxus | reverse complement strand
TCCAGTCCTCAGGCACCTCCCCTGATTCCCACGACTTGCCAAAGATGATGGAGAGTGGTCTAGCAATGACTTCCGCCATCTCCCTCAGCACTGCGGGTGCATCCCATCAGGACCCATGGATTTATGGGTGTCCAGATTACTTAACCTCTCCTTAACCCAGTCTTCATCTACCAGAGCAAACTCCTCCTTTGTCCTGAGATGTGAAGTGTGAAGTGTGGGAACAGTTGTGCATGTGTTTGAACTAGATGCTGATTTAGATTTCTGGAGTAAAAAGAGGAAGGCTCCAATTTAAGGCACCCTCTGTCTGAATTTCCAAGATCTCGGTCTGGCCCAGGGACACGCAGTGATCCCATCCCTTGTGCAGAGATAACAGGAGCAAGTCCCCACTCTTCATGTACTCTAATAAAGGGACAAGCAGGAGTTACTTTGGCATCAACTTGTTATCCCAATAAGCACTACCTGCTTTCTTCCTGTTTCAGAGGGTCTCCCTGAGGCTACTGCTCACCGACCAAAGTATTTACCTGTGAGTGAAATCCTGACCATAAGAAGTCTATGACAAAATATCTGCTCAAGATTTCCAACTGCTAGGACATTCTCGAGTTGATAGACACAGAGATTCAACTCCAAATGGCTGAATAGGCCTTCTACCTACTGAGTAGTTACCCAGACCCTGGCTGTCATCTCTAACCTCCCCCGTTCTCACCATCCCCAAAGAACCTTGCTCCTGCTTGTCTTTGGTCCTCTCTGAAGAGGAGTAGAGAAGTCCCTTTGAAATTCAGTCTGCGGCATTCGGATCCACAAACACAGGTCTAGAGCTAGCACATAAGGCTGTGTCTAATTTGGAAATAAGCTAGATGGGAGCCCATCCTCTTGCACTGAAGCAAAGTGTCATGACTTGGGTCCACACCTCAATTTTCTACAGGCAGGGTGCATGGGTCCAACCTGCCTGCTGGGAACAGTGCCTAGGATTGAAGGTCTTTCCCCACTCTCTGCCTGAGCAACACCTGAAAACGAGCTAGCAGCACATCCTAACTGTGAGACACTGCCTTTCCCCAGCCAGGCCAGCAGATCAATGGATGGCTTTTGGGGCTCTTGACAACTGCCTCATAGAGGGATGAGAGGGAATATCCAAAATGACAGCGAGCAACTCTTACAGCTCAGCCTGAGACTTCAAAGTGCAAAGAGGGCAAAACACCAGTCATGTAGTATGGGGTTTTATTGTAGAAATTATGGCATGCACTGAGCTCATCTAACCCTGCTACAGAAAAGTAAAGTTATGGTTAAGTGAGAGTAGGTCTGGAGCATCGCCACCAGGAGCCTGGGTGCCATTATTCAGTGTTTTTGGACCGCAGTCTTCCTTTTGCTATCTTCTACACTTGTCTCTTTTTAGGCTCCTAATTGCTATGAGGAACCAAACTCCTTCATGCATCCCACCACGGCTCCTTGCCCCTTGGGGCTCTAGGTGCCCCTTGCCCTGTTCCTTCTCCCTGCTTTCCTTGCTTACTCTAGGCTGCCTTGCTCTGGGCTGTGCCAGTGCTGAATTAGGCTGAATACAAGTCCCACATTCTTTATTACAGAGTCAGCACTTCTTCCTCATTCCTTGCCTGGCTGCTGCCCAGCGGGTTATTTTGGGATCTACGCTAGCTGGCCCAGAGCATGGCCATGCCAAGGGAGGGTACTAACAGCTACAAGCTGCCAAGGATTGTTTTCCAGTGCCTGAGCCTGAAACGAGGTCCTGTTTTATTCAGGACATAGACATAGTGCTTCATCTATGAAACGGTTGGGAAAGACAGATCTGGTTGAGCTTTCTGGGTAAGAGTTAATCCTGCATGTGTTCTCTGAACTGATAAATAGTACTGACATATAGGTATAAAGTGGGACTCCATGACCAGGTACAGACCCTGCAGCACCTTAGTTAGGTGTCCTGCCTATGATATATTAATTTTATCGTGAACAATTTTACCTTCTCTGGCGCACCTGCTCTCCTTGTTGAACATGTGGTACTTCAGTGGCCCTTACGCCTGTGGACCCAGATGCCCACCAATGATCTGTACCTCCTTTTCTGGAAGCTCAGCTTGGAGTAGCTTATATTGGCCTGAATTTCTGCTCTGGAGAACCACCTTATGAAAATGTCTTGAGCTGGGCAACTTTCAACACGTGCCATCAGGGGCACATGATACCATCACGCCTCAGCCCTGTGGCAGTAGTGCAGATTTTGGAAGAAACCTGAGTACAGATGCAGGGGGGCTGTTGTGCTGCCGTATTTGAAGCCAGGACAGATCTGCAGGAGCCAGGGTAGCTGCACTCACAGCTTGCAGATGTGTGTGCCCTAAGGATGCTGCAACAGCTGCAGGGCCAATGTCCTGCCTCCAGAAGACAGCAACCATGGATGCCTGGAGAACAGTGTTAAATCCTGTGGCAGAGTCATGACATGTTGCTAGCTTGTTTCTTAACCTTTTACTTTCTATAGCAGTGTTCTTGTGAAAAAAAAAAAAAAAGAGGTGGTTGTTATACTTGAATTTATCATGCTGCTGGAGAGCGCTGGGCGTGAGTCAGCCTTGAGGCGGTAAGATGGACAAGATGAGCTCTTGAAGTACCTTTCCAGGCCTATTTCTATAAGTCTATGAGCAGAACAAAATGAACTCAAGATGTTTTCCCAGAAGAGAGCAAATAAAGGAACCATTTCTTTGAATTATGCATAGATTGAATATGAATAAAATGAATCCCACATCTGGTCCATTCTTCTTTTTCATTTCTTTAAACAACAGACACAATAACGCCATACACACAAAAAAAAAACAAGCAGGGAAGAACAAGTCAAGGGTGCCTCAGGTTTTACTTTCTGTCTTTTTTTGAAATGGCAAAAGATTAAAAACCAAAAACTCTGCATGTCTCACATGCTTAAATAAAACAGCAGCTACATCTCAACCTTTGCAGTCCCAGTGCTGAGAGTTAGAAAATCAAAGTCTGAGAGGGGAACACAGCTGGCAGTGGCTAGAAAGGGTTGTCCTCATGGAGAGTGGGGCTCAGAAAGCTTTTTGGCTCATGGGAATTTGTGATATGAAAGTAGGCGGCTGGACTCCTATGTGACTCCCTATGAAGGAAGTTTGATCCCCGGTGAACAGGACTCAAAAAAGCCGGAGTGCTGAGCAGGGACCTGCTTGTCCAAGCCAGTGGTGGCCACTGGAGAGACAGATTTGCCCATCACCTCGTCTCTGAAAGCCACTCAGATGATGGCCGGCTCAGGCTGGAAAGCAGATATGGTGTACGGCAGCCCCTTCAAGTCATGAATAATGGACCCAGTCATGTGCCAGATATTTAGGATGAGCCCAGTCTTGCAGTTTGTTTGCTCATCTGAATTGTTTTCCTTTTCTGAATCTTGCAAGACTCCAAACAAACTATATACATTAGTCTTATAAATAGTTATTAATTTCCCCTTTGTTAGTTTAATTGTTTTGCAACACAGATGACTTTCTTCATTAAACAGATTGCTAAAATGCTATTGCACAATACATTTATTGTTAATTCTCTGATTAGTTAGGGATGTATGTTTTTTTGGATAGTCAAGCAAGTGCACGTAGTGCCTGACATGTTAGCTTTTAAAATTAACTTTGTGTTTGGGTTTGAATGGTCAGCAGCAAGGAAGATACTCCTTAAATGGATTTTTAAAAACTAAATTAATAAATACAGCTCAGAATTCATGTAGAGTCAGAATTATGCAATTTGCTTGCACGTTACCTTCTGCCTGCTGTATCTTCTACCAACATTTCTTGATCAGCTTTGTTGTATTAAGTTTCTCTCTCCCCAGATAGCAGATTTTTATATGCTGTAACTATCTTTTAAGATGCATTTTGACATAAACTGTGTAAAAATCACATCTCTTATTCTGTGCATCAATTTATTTTGTTCATTTTTTTCCTTTTGATAGCCTCCTTTTGCCATTTTCAATTCTTGTTATGTCTGTGCTTTAGAAAGAACGCATCCCCATTTGAGTGGTTAATCAAGGGGAACTAACCAAAATAATCACTTTCTAGTACTTCAAAATATTCTAATTTTTTAATGGAGAATATGCATTCTTAAATTAAATATGCATAATAAGTAATAAGTAGTAATAAGAATAAAGTGGGCTCTGTAAGAATGACTGTTATGTTTTAAGCAAAATGCATTTGGTTTCCTGCATTCAAAGCTGCTTTGAATCAGTAAGAATCAGTGCAAGAAATGGGGTGAGGAGGACAGAGAGCCTCATAATGCTTACAAATTGTCCATAATTGTATGGATTTTAAATATAAAAGTTGGCAATGGCAAAAGCTAAAAGCCATTAGGAGAGAGCCTATTGTGCAACACATCAGTAATTGTAACTCATAATCTTAAGGGGAAAGAACCTAACTAGAGTTTTCTAAAATTTTCATAACTGTACTTGAGTCTTGTCTTGATGTTTACCACAATGATGGCATTGTTCAGAATGACATAGCCTAATGCATATATGAATCCTGTTTGAAAAGAGCTACTAATTAACATGAATAGTCTTCTTCACTGAAGGTCATTTATTGCAAAGTTCATTTTTCAGCCGAGCATTGCTAAAGTAGTCACCCCCGCTAACAGCCATTAGATTAAGAGACTTAGGTCTGTTCTCTTCCTGACACTGGGTCAGGATTTTCAAAGAAAGAGTCTCTTCGATGCCAAGAAGCCCTTAAAAATAATATTTGAAGAGAAAAGGAATGGATGTAATTACATTGTAAATATTTCTGTGGATATTGAATTAATGAAGATGATTCTATTCATTTTCTCTTAAAAAAAACCCACATCAAGTTTTCCTTATCTGATGTTCCAGTGTAGCTCTTCCCCATGGGGCCTTTGACTTCGCCAGTCATAACGATTCATTAAAACAGAGAGACACTGAATATTTTGCATCTGATGTGTGAGCATGTTCACCTATTGCCAGATATCAGGCACGTGAAGCCTCAGGTGCCTCTGACTCCCCTTTCTGTGTCTGCACGCACGCCAGCCACAACTGCTTCTCCAGCGAGAAGAAGAGATCTCCACATCTGAAGGGCACCGACTTACCATCCGTAACATCCTGCCACTTGACCAGGCCTGCAGAATTGCCATCTGAATCATGAATATCTAATTCTGAAATGGCGTATGCCCAGGAGCCCCATTGTTACCATTGCCACCATATTCACCTGGATATAGGTTTAGAAACCGCCATGACATAAGGTTACTGCTTGAGCTAAGGGACGCCCCCACTGGTGGCTTTCCCAATCAGGTCTGTGGACACATGATGATAAAGGAGTTAAGGGTTCTTGCTGTGGTGGAGAAAACTCGTTCCCCTGTATCAGTCAGTTACAAACAGGTACGGGGGCTTTTGGGCTGGGGTGTGACATTGGATACATCGCTCTCCTGCACCTTGGTGCCTGCCGAAGCGGGTGTGCCATGCCTGTGCTACCTTGGTACACCACTGAGGCTCTGGTAAGGCTTTGCTCTGTTTTTTATGATGCTTGGCTCCCATTTGAGCAGGCCAAGGTTGCGATCTTTGGTAGTCAGTTGGACCCTAAGTCATTCCCAAACTGATCCCTGGTTTAGGGTTACTCTTTGTCAGTAAGGAGAAGGTTCTGCAACGCAGTTGGGTTGTGGGTATGGAGAAGGATCAGGAGCTCCTAAAAAGAGCCAAGAAACCCGTTAAATTATCTTTGAGATAATTTTGGTGACAAACCCCCTCACCAACAGCTGGCTTTCAGGGAAGAAAAAAAAAAATCCTAAAAATAACTCATAAAAATCCCGTGCCTTGACCCACAGGATTCATGTCCCCTTCTCCCCTGGCAGTGCAGCCCTCCCAGTGTCAGGCTTCCTCAGGCTCCTGGTGGCTACAGCTGGGCTGCTGGGTATCAAAGCCGCAAGCAGGAGAAACTCCCCCCCAGTCTGAAGGATAATAGCACTGAGAGAGCAGCAAGCTACCCCTCTGCCCCTTCCTCTCCTCCCTGTCCTCCCCCAGGCAGAAACGTTGCAGATATGTCAGAGGGAGCAGGACACTTGTGATGTGGCTCAACCACTTCTCCCTGCCAGCTTCCACGGAGTTTCTGCTCCTCTCCACTTGCGTTAGCAGAGGGGAGCATATGGGCCTTGGAGATTTAATGTTTCATGGCTTACTTGGCTGTCAAAATGTTTTACATTATTATTTGTTGCAGCATTCATGGTGATCATCTTTAAGGAAAAAAAAAACCTGTGCGGCAGGTCCCTAGATGCCCTTGCTGGGAGCAGATGTCAGAGCAAGAGCGTTGTGAAGCCTCTCCTGGATTTTTCCTTTCCCACCCTGTATACAGCCAACACGGGGAGACATGGCGCACGCATGACCTCTCTCAGAGCCCAGCAGGACCCACTAGTGAAGGGTGAAGCAGGGAAACTTGGAGATTTATAGGGCACTGAGATGGATTCGTAATCTGTATTGATGGCATCTTCCCTGACCATGTGACAACCAAAGCAGATAAGCCTATGACTGAACTGAAAAGATTTCTTAAAGCTGGTAATCGATATTGAGCAGCTCAGTCTGTCCAGCTATCGGGTTTGGAGATCTCCACACGTGTGGGGTGGGGGTGGAAGGAGCTCTGGGTTTGTAGGACGGGGAGATGCAGAGCTGCTGCTAAGCTGCAGCCCAGCACGGTGCAGTTAGTGACTGGTACTCGGGGGGTGATTTCAGCTGAGGAGGAACACTGCAAAAGCCATGGGAAGGCTTTGTTTTGTTAGGGAGAAAAATCCTGAAGCAAAGGGCTAATGAGTAATGAACCTGAGCACCACTGACTTGGGGCCACTGACTTGAAATTTTGTCACAGGTAAAGCTCCCCAAGGTGCTTCGTGTTGTCCCTTCTCCAGTGCCACAGGCTTGACAGCCAAAGTTTCTAGCTGATGCTGAAAGTTTCCTTAGGGATTTCTTTTGCTCACGGTCTGATATCCCATTACTTACAAGTATCTTGGGATACTGGTGTTTTAAAAGCAGTCCCAAACCTGATGGACTTCCTAAAGGAGCTGTTCCCCTTCCAGGGGTTCCCTCCAGGGCTTCTGTTGGAGGCAACCTGTTTTACAATTAATAAAATGCTCTGACTGTAAAGACATAATGAGTTTCCAGGAAGCAACTATTCAAGCCACCATTGTCCATGGTGCAAGATTAAAAAGTCTGCCTTCAGCTCCATGGCCTGGGACAGAGCTGCCCCAGGAGTCCCTGCCTACCCTTCCTGCTGCCTTTCTGACAGGGAAGGGAGCTGGTGCCTGTTGAGAGAAGTCAGGTATGGGTAGCACATCCTCAGAAACAGCAGTCCCCTGAAAGGGAAATAAGTTGTCTCTGGACAATCAAGCCTTGTGCTTTTTGTTTGCACGAGATGACTGGATGTTACGAAGCCCGGACTGGTTAGACTGGCACATAAAGATGAAGGGAGAAGCTGAGCCTTTCTATTTCTCTGTATTTGTGGGGCCAGACAGCTGGGGTTCAAACACACTCTGTATTATGAAGCACCTATTAATAACGTCTCCTGATGGAGAATGGTATTTTTTTCGTCTTAAATGTTTAATTAACAGGCGTTGTGTTATGTCTTTACTTCAATAAATTCCAGTTGAGAAAGATTTTGGGTGCACATGTGAGTGAACGCTTGTCTTGAAAGACAGAGCAAAAAGAAATTAATAATCATGTTTCCCTTGTTGTATTTACTGTTTTGCTTCTAAAGGGAATATTACTCCACTAAGAGATTCATAATTAGGAGAATGCCAGATGGGTTATCAATGTGGTTTTAAATTTTTATATGTAGAGTGCCTGTTTTTTGCAGGGGATGCTTTGGTTCCATGTACAGTAGTTAAATATAAATGTCTTCTATGAGGGGACTGCTAACTATTACATTATTTTGAATTTGCTATTTATTTAATCCTTTTTTCTCCCCTTTTCTTCCCCCACCTTTTTTTTTTTTTTTTTCTTTTTACAGCTGGTCTAGTGGTCTAGATGAACTGAATGGACCTACCAGGTGGACAAACGACGCTTGAAAGCAGAACTGAGACCCATATATCCACCTGAAAAAGCTGACCGCTTTAGTCAGTAAAAAGAAGTGAAGAAAAGTCAGGACTTCGGATACCTTTCTGAAATGCCAGGGAAAGGTGCTCCTGTCTGGCCGAGGGCCTCAGAGGCTGGTGTGTGCTTTGTGCCATCGCCACAGAGAGGTGCAGCAGCGTGGTACCTGTGAGGAGGACAAGACCTGAGGCTGGAGCATCCCAGGTGAGGAGTGATGTGCTCATGAGGCAACTTCCAAAGGGAGGGCAAGGAGTTGTGTACATTTCATTTTGCTCAGCGTATTTTGACCTTCAGCGCCAAAGTAAAACTCCCTCTGCGGGATTTATGGGATATTTTCATCACTCACCAGGGCTTTGGATCAGACAAAGGGGCTGTGTCACCTTTCCTTTCTTTTCTACTGAGTCCCCTCTCTATCGTGAGGTTTTAGAGCTGCGATAAACAGAAGGGAGCCATACACGGTATAACGATAACCCAGATGACAGTGTCAAATCTGCATTCATTCCATGGGGAAGTGTTGCTGAAGGAGAAGATGCTGCTATTAAACACCAGGGAAGGGTGGTGAGAACTGGGGGGGGGGAAAAAAAAAAAAAAAGCGCAACAGCAATGGAAGTGGAATGAGGCTTAACCAAAGTCTATTAATGTAACAAAACAGTTTATGAAAAATCTATATCAGATTAGGGACACGCCCAAGCCACAACCTTACGCTTACCTTAGAAAACTTGTAGGGGTCATATCATCTCCGAATGTGATGTTCAGTGAAAAACCTCACTGCCACAGTGTGTCTTGGTCGAGAGAGTCACAGCCTTGCAAACCCCAATCTGGAGCATGGGCCTGTTCCCCAGGGCAGAGGCCATACCGAAGGCTGGTTGATGAAAGCAGGTACATAAAAATTTGCCAAGGACTTTAAATTCAGTGGCGGCTCCTAAAATACATTTTCAAGGGAAAAGAAAGGACCCTGTCATACGTGTAAAAATATGTTGGTTTTACGTGCTGTAAACATGTACTGGTGTAAATGCAAGCAGGAAGATGTTGGGTTATCAACAGAAAGTCCCAGTGTTTAATGATAGGGACAATTTGGAAAGCATTACATGAGACTGCTAGGTCATCTGCATTAGAGAAGTTTAAAATTACTTTTGATGAAATGCAGGAGTTGTGTCGAGGAAGTTCTTGCATGGTTTAGAGATTGGACCCAGAGGGGCATCCATGGCTTTGTGTGGACAAAGACAAAACTTCATGAGAGATATTAATTGGGTCTTTATTTAACTGAAATTCAAGCACAGCGGATGCTGTGAGACTTATCACCAAGAGTCTGGCCTCATGTTTTCAAGTTTGCTCTAATGGTCTCCATCTCCTCTCAGGAGAGACTTTACTGACACGATAGAAATTTCCTTCTCTCCTTTACACGGAGCATCTCCGCTTTTGAAGAAGTTTGCAGTACTGGAGGATTCATTCCGCTGCAGTTCTTCTTCAGCTCTGTATGTCTGCAGATTACAAAGCACGCATCCCGCAGTCTAACCTGGTATGTGAGTGGCAAACATTGACTGTATGCTATTAATTCATTCATCCCTCTACTTCTCTTCGGCGTTCCTCCCGCAGAGCCTCTGGGGGGAATCCCTCCTTCCCAGTGGCAGGGAGAGCAAGGGCAGGAGATGCTCAGGGAGGAGGCTGATACAACCTCGATTTCTGCGGCAACACAGCCAGGAGAGTTTCTGTGGTGGGGTTTGAAGTACTCTTGGTTTGCATAGAGGTGATAAATTTCACTAAATGCGATGGGGAACAGGATGGTAATTGGGAAAAATGACAAGATGTAGCAGTCCAAATTGAAAGAGGTACCTGGCCAGCGAAGGAATGGCTGTATGACTTTTCAGAGGGTCGAGTGTCTCAAGTGTGCTCTGCAGCTCTTGGGCTGCACTGGTCTATCATCTTTCCATTGGAGGCAGATTTATTCTCCCACCCGGTCTGGCAGGAGCAGCAGGGGAAGGAGTTTGTCAAACTTTCCTCAAGCGAATTTAGTGGGAAGATGTGATGAGCATTCCCCTGCCTTGTCAGACCGAAATGGCAGGTGGACATCTTCCCCGGCCTTAGGGGTTGTTTTCCAAAAAATACCGAGTTGAACCTCTCATGTCTTCAGGATGTGGATAGGAGGGAGAAACAGGGGCCATTCAAACCCTCAAACTGGGCCACGCTCCCTCCGCTCCTGTTTCTAACCGTAGCAAGGTCAGTAACCTTTTGCTGACATGGGAGGATGTGAAAGTTTTTCTGAGATCCCGGAACTGAAAGACTCTTACCTGTGTCTTTGTTTTCCTTCTTGTGCTAATAACAGCAGCTATAGTCCTAATAAAAATATTCAGAGTACCACGTTAGGTCTGTTTTTTAAATTGTGATCATTATGTGACTAATCATAATAATAATATGATATTAGGGGGAAAAATGTTGGAAGATATTCCCTAGAGGGAAATGAATTTCTTTTTATCATCTACAGTAGTTTATTTCACATATTCATGACCCTCCTGGTATTCTTTTTTTTTTTTTATGATGAGCCATAAAAATGACAAAATACATTAGCAAAGTTCTCGGTTTATGCTAAAATGACCATATTCAAAAATAATAACAGAGACTTGTATCAGCAATGCAAAAGATGCATGAAGTAATTGGTGCTTAATTTGTACACAAACTGTCAAGGCAGTTTTCCTCACGGCCTGCATCTTCTGAATTCATTAGTCTCTAATTAAGGCCAGTTGGGACCAGCAGTTAGAAGGTTAAAGAGGTTCTGACAGCCCTAATCATTGCTCAGGAAGCTGAAAATGTATGCAAAGTCTCGGCAGATGGGGTGAGATCTGCTTCTGCCAAGTGATAACTGTTATTCCTTTGCACCTCCAAAGCTGTCATCCTAATAGGCACATTTTAAATTTATTAATGCTCTAGTTACAATGCATACACAGTCTCTAATGGTATGTCATTCAGAGTATATAAACTGAGCAATTAACACATATTACCTGGTAATGGTAAAATTATTTGATGCCTGTTTGATTATTTTTTTTTTTGTTTCCTAATCCAGCAAGAATAGTCATAAGAAAAGACTTTTCTTTGTTAAAAAGGGGGGAGGGGGGTGAAATGCTGAGCTGTTTGTTTGTTGGCCATTAATACTTTGCTAGAGACAAAAAGCTCACCAGCCATAACTAACTTTTCTTTGATTTCCAGTGCCTCAAAGATTGGAGTTTCAGGGCTTATACGTTTTTCAAACTTGAAATTTAAAAATGTGTGTTTGAACACTTCAAATATAATTTGAAAGGGAAATGTATTTTTAATTTTTTCAGTCCCTTTTAGAACTAGTGTACGAATTGCTCAACAACCCCCCCCCCCTTCCCCACTACTCCAGTGAGATGCCCACGTTTTGTTCCCCTCTGTGGTGGTATCTCTCTCCTTAATCCTATTTGGTTTAAAGCTGCCTAATCAAGAGAAAGGCATGGCTTTAGGTCTCTCTGTCCATCCGAAGGCTTCAGCCACGGGAGGCCTTTAATTGCATGTAGTACTGGTGCAATGGCGGGCTGCAAGGGGGAAGCCTGCCGTGGAGCCCCCCGTGCGGGGAGAGGAGCCGCCACCAGCGCCTGGGCTGCGGCGGGATCCCGGGAATGGCAAACAGTGCTAATAACGTGATAAGATGTTAATGTAAGCAACAGAACAATTATGTACCCAGTGACTTATAGACAGGCCAGGAACCTATTCCTCTGTTAGCATTAATTGATTTCGCTCTGTGTAATGAGCATAGCGCAAATAGGGAGAGAGAAGGTAGTGTAATTGAACTGCGGGCCTGGCTCTGCCCTCACCTGTCTGAGTCATGAGTGACTCCGAAAACGTCAAAGGATTTCAAATGTTGCAATACTGGCACAAGACAGAGTCACAGACCAACTTTTTGCTGCTGAGGTTTCTCCAGGCTGTTTCAGACCTTAGCACCTGATGGTAGGTCATTGGGGATGAGCCCCAAAGTGCCCCTGCCATCCAGCAACCCCAGTCTTGTGTTTCTTGACACATCAGGAGTCCCGCTGAAGCCAAAGGAGAGTTTTTCCTGAGTGGCCAGCCCTGTGTTAGCCAACGGGACTCCCCTGATGGCTACACATAGTGCCGGCACTGTTTGCATGGGGAACTGCTGCCCAGGTTGTCCCCGCTGGGACCTGGGGTACAATGACACTGCTGTACTCCCTTGCTCTACAAAAGCACTTCAGTAGGTCTCACGGCATATAAGGATCATTAGTATCATTTTACATCGAGGAAGCTCTGGAACAGAATGAAAAATTACTTGTGCCAGGAGTGAAAAAAAAAATGGAAAACCTAGAAACCTCCACCTATAGAACATACAAGAGGGAAAGGGAATCAAAACTGATTAATTATATAGAGCAACTTTGACCAAAATGGTTTTCAGAGAATGGGTAAAAACCTTGATCACCTTGACCTGCATCACTGTCGTACAGGAGGGCATTACTCTAACGATCTTCACTTTCTGATGTGGATGTATAGCAGAGCTCTAATCCCAACACCTTTCAAGTCTGAGCAGCACATAACCAGCGTGGAGTATGCTCAAGCCTGAACTATAGATAGCTCCCTGAGCTATGGTAGCTTTATGTTAGGACAGTTCATTTCCACTGAGATCTGCCTTACCTGAACGATCTACTTTGCTCTTAGACCATCGCTAAGTGGTGCAGTACCTCCTAGGCTGAGTTTCAGGTTATAAAATTCACCTCTCCAGGGCTCTAGGCAAAGAAAGACATTTATTTTCTTCGAATCAAAACACACATTGCGGCAGAACCAGCTCTCTGCACCAACAGTGTGATGTGTATTCCCACCATGGGGCTCCCCTGTCTCCCCGAGAAGGGGGAGACCCACAAACACCCAGGAGGGAGGGAGGATGGTCCAAAACTAGGATGTGGAGGATCCCTGCTTGCACCCAGGCACTGCTCACTAGGTTGTCCAAAACACTTTTAATTTTGGATTATTGTACACAGAAGCAGATGAAAGCTGAATTTTCTACACTGCTTCTAACCGACTAAATTGGGGTATTAAATTGCAGCAGCATAATGTGGTGGGGCTCTGGTTTAGGACTATTTGAGCAGCCAGAAGACACACCATGTTGATGCAGAGCTAGAAAACCACTCAGCTGTGGAGACACAGCTTCCCTTTCCTTCAAGTACGTCTCTCCCAACCAGTCTGGAGCAGAGAAACCAGCGGCTATCATGTGCTGCAGATGGATCAGCGATGGATTGCGTACAGCTAGCTGAGTCTGGCATGGTCTGATTCCTCTTCTGTTTGCTGGCTACTTACCCAGCCAACAGCCAGACATTTGTGGGGGTAAATCATTTCCAGTTGTTTCACAGAAGAAAACTGTCCAGCAGTATAAATAATAATTCCTCTCCAGTAGGGGTTTCAGTCTGCCTGGGGCTCCGGGGCACTGCTGCTTCCCTTCAGCCCCCTACCCATCACATCTTCTCCTGGAGGAGGATGTGAAGTCCCTGCTACAGAACAGTCATGAACAGAAAAAAGAAGTGCCAGCTATTTTCCTTTTTGTCTCTATCCATACATGGCACAAGTGGACAACGTTAACAAAAGCAATATAAATTTTTGGTCAAAAATAGCTGAGGCAAAATTGCTTGTGACAAAGTTGTTTGGTTCATGCCATTTATAATTCGTAAAACCTGGGGGACTGGACACAGACCACTGCTTTGTCAGGAGAGAATTCAGCCCACGTGAAAATCGCTAGACATTGCCGTGGCTTTTGCTGGCTCTTTTATGCTGAGGAGGCTCCAGGGACAGGGAAAGCTTATCAGAGAGAAGCTTGCTTTTGCTTAAATTCTGCAATTCATTGCTTTTCCCTTTATTTTCTCTTTTAGGCTGCCCAAGGTGATGCCCCCTTCCCACCGCCTGCCCAGAGTCACACGATGGCCACCTCCTGCCAGCAGCACAGAGATTTCTCTGCTACTTTCCAGCCTCCTGATGCTGGTGTAGGAGGGCAGCAGAAGGAAAAAGGCCATGCAGACAATGACCCCACACTGCGCTGAGCCCCGTGTGCCATCTCTGGCCCATTGGCATCTGGTGTAGCGTCGAGAAGTCAGAGTAAGCAGAACAGCATATGGGGAGCCGTTGCGTAGCTTGGTGATGCCACTGCTTTGCCCCAAGTCATGGTGTATCATCTGGGGGCACCTGCCTGCAGACCCACTAGGCACAGGGAAGGTCTGTTGTTCGTTGAGGAGCAGCCAGTGCTCAAGATGCAATGGGAAATGGTCTCTGCAGCTGGAAAGAGGCACTGGCTTTCTTCACAGCCCGTGTTTGGAGTGGGAGGTCTTCCTCTAGACAAACCCATGACGCTGCAGTGTCCTACTTATCTTGTTGTTCAACAAAGTGTCTTCTATGCAAGGGGCTTCTCAGCAAATATTTGTTCCACACCACATCTTGCCCAGAGCCAGAATTAGGGACCTGTTGTGCCAATTCAGTCCGTATCGCTGGGCTGCCATGTTCGGGAGGCGTTCCCTTCGTGGGTGTGCTACCTGTCAAACATCACTCAGGCGAGGGCATCGGCTGCCCGGGGCCAAAGGAGCCCTGTTGGACCAGGTGGTGATAAATGATGGCACGCTGAGGACAAGGCAAAGGCAAACTGGTTGCTGTGTTTGTGTGCAGTATTTGCCACAACAGGTGAGTTGAAACACATTCAAGTCAAATGGGCCTGAAAGTGCCTCAAAAGGGAGGGCTGGAGCTAAGCTTCTTTTCAATAGGAGTTTACTCGGAGAGGGCTAGGAGTACGAGCATGAACAATCACAGGTTGCTTTATGAGTAGCTGCATCTCTGTTTGAATCTCCTGACATCTGGTACCTTCCTCCAGGATGGGCAGCTTCTCCGCCTCAAGGCCAACCAGATTTTTTCTGCAGCCTTGTGCTAACTTTCTACAGCCAGGACAGCTGGGGGAACTGATGCCATTATAAATATTTTTTTCTGCAGGGCTGGAGACTATCCTGGTCCAGCAAGAGGCTGACCGTCCCCCGCAGCATGCCATGCAGTTACTCAGTGATGTCGGACGCAGCTCAGGATGCTCAGTAGGACCCAAGAACAATCTGCAGGTTGAAAACACAAGCCATTCAGTGTTTCTGTTGAACTGGTAATCACAGCCTATGCAGGTGGGCTTAAGAATTGTTGCAGTTGGCTTTAAGAAATCACAGATGCATTGCCAGTTCATAGTTATTCTGCATCTGTCAGAAAAATCCCAACGGGTTAAAAAACATTTGAGAGGGTGTTTGTCCTCCTACTGTGTTTTTGTCTCTGTGAAAACTTTAAAAAGTGTCTACCTTAATAATTGTGTTCCTGCATAGTTTAAATTTCCTTACTGCTGCATTGGTCCTTGTAATAATTGAGCTGCCCAGATCTCAGTTTCATGTCTTCAAGCTCAAACCCAACCTTAAACCAGTTGATTTTTAAAAAATCAGTGCTATAGCCTGTTCATATCACCAGGGTTTGGTCAATGCATCTGATATTTCTTGCTTGCAAAAAGGCTGGTTTGTAGCTGATCTCCTGATCTGGGGTTTCACAGAGCCACAGACGGGGTTGTCCCTGCACCAGGGCTCCCGGGGCTGCCCTGTACCATGTCTTCTGTCCTGCTCTGACAAAGCAGGCAGCCAGAGCTTGCCTCCAGGTTTGTAAGCCCACCTTAGCAACTCCTCTATCAATCACTCACTCCTCACCATGGAAAAAAAAAATAGCCCTGGGCATCTCCAGTTCCCAGGGACCCCTGGAGGTCTTGCGTCTCATTCGCACCTGGCTCTAGATCTGCTGCTAGCCAGCCTGGGTACGAGGAAGACAAACTCTTTCTAGTGCTACCTTTTCTTGCAGTCAGCCCAGCTTGACGAAACCAACAGAGATCTGTCCCCATAAGCTTAAAAGGTGTTTGAAAAGTTTTGGTGTAAAAGAAGACTCAGGTGATAAATAATGTAAAACGTAAAGTAGAAAAATGGAGACATTTATCAAACTACAGAGAGTAGTGAGTTGTTCTGCTGGGGCTCTCCTGGGCAGTAAGCATTTCTCCTTGGATACATGTGCAGGGATTTTAAGCAGATTGTATCTACAATGCTACAGTCTCTGACATATAGTTATTATAGTTGATGCTGTGTGCAGTTAAAGCAAGATGTGACTTGTCTACTATACCATGCAAAGGTGAACAACTCCGTAAGAAAAGAATCAAGCAGCAGAATCCATTAGAGTCCATTTACAAACTAACAGATATTTTACAGGCATTCAACAGACGTTCAATCAAATTGTAATCTCAGAAACCTGCCAACAATAAAACCCACAAATTAAAATCAAGTTATATAAGCATGACTTGATGAACCTGATGTAATCTGATGGCATGAGATGCGTATCCTACATTAAGTAACAAATTCCCCTTCCTTTCTCTTATCCGTTAATCGTGGGGCATAAAATGAGTGGCAAATGTTTTGTAGCCAGCAAACCTGAACCTGAACACGGTGACATTATTTTATAGGGGTTTATTTGTCATTAATTTCTCCTTAGCATAGCACCTTTTTTATTAACAAATTGATAGCTGGATAGGCTTCCCATTAAGGACAAGACAACTGTTCCTTTTAAAGGGCAATATACGGTGGGTGGTGTGTGCTTAGACCCAAATGAAATGGCCTTTTCTTCTGGGTGCAGCTCCACACAAGCAGCAGAGGGGTCTGACCTGTAGCCATTCTCACAATTCAGATTTGTCTTCTCTGCTGGGACTCCAAACTCCAGCTGGGCTTACTCAAGGGAGGACTGGCATGCTGTTAACAGCATTGTGGATTGCCCCGTGGCTGCTTGCAGGAAAGAGAGGACCTTGCAGAACCAGGTGTCTTGCCTTCAAGATCAGGAATTTCTCAGCATCATAGTGCTGCCAGAGATGGCACAAAAGGTGACGCACATGGGAGATAATGCATGAGTACGTGTTTCTTAATACGTTTAGGAGAGAAACTCCCATCTCTGTGGAACCTGAGGGTACACAGGAACCTGAGGGTAATTGTCAGTGAATGAGCTGCCTAAAACAGCATTAAAAGGGCAATCTTGGAAGTGTGTGCTTATTACCTTGATTATATGGCTCATACACTTCCAGTGCCCTGTGCAGAAGAGGTCCAAAGGCTGCTATCCCAGCTCTTTACTTGGAATAGCAAATGCATCCTGATCCTGGAACAAATGCTCCATTTCACACCCTCTGCTGTCCCATCCACCCCAGCTTTAGCCTGGAATTTGTGGAAACAGCTTTTCAAATGCAACCAGGTAGCTGAGCAGACCTAATGGAGCTTAATTGCCACATGTTTATTACATTTGCAGAGCAGAGGGCACTGCAGTCTGAATGTCTAAATTAATCCTGCATTACCAGGCCAGCTACCATGACATTTCTATGTTCCAGTATAATGCAAACATAACAATTCATTTGATTTCTTTGTATCAGAAGAGAGAATCAAACAGAGTATGGAGGTCCCAGTCTTGACCTGGACCTCTTCGAACAGAGACAAGGTTTTCTCTAAACCGAGGGACCTGAAAGCATTCACAAGCTGCAGAGCTCATGCAAGCACTCAGTCCCAGCTGGTGCATGGCAACAGCTGGCAGGATCTGGGAAAATGCAGCCTGCACCGTCCCCTGACCTTCCCCTACCTAAGCTGTGGCTCATGATGTGGCTTGAAGGCTATAGCTTTTGCAGGAGGCTGAAAAAGTGGGTGCTGAAATCCCCTTGAAAATAGATGCTGCATCCCTTTAGGTCTTAAATCCATCTGAAATGTTTGTCGTCGTGATGATGAAGCTGTTGAAATGTGTCCTGCATTAGTGTGACACAGTTCTTCCTGACTCTTAAAGATTACACCTAAAAATATAACCCTTAAGGATATTTTTAGAGTAACTCTCTGCTAGGAAAAAGACAAGCTCCCAAGAAGAGTAAGTAGAAACGGTTTGAAAAGTAGATGAGAAGCACGATGCAATTTTATTTTTATTTAAAATTAAGACGACTTGTTTTAAGCAAAGGCAGGAGAGTTTCTTTCCTTCACGTGCAATTTTGCTTGTCTGAAATTGAAAAAGTTTTGTGACCTCCATGGGTTCTGTTCTGTTCAAGTGATGAAAGGGCAGACTTATTTATAAACCTAGAAAGTTATCTAAGTAAAGAAGTCCTGAACAGTGCAGAAGGTTATTTTCATTGCCAGCATGGTTATTTTCACTGGCCTGGTTTTGACTCAGCATAGAGGAAAGGTGCTGGGTGCTGGGAAGATGAGGTCCTTGCCCAGTGCCGTGGGAGAGGTGGGAGCTCCCATGGCTGGGGCTGGGCTGGGGACCCCACGTGAGGGGCAAAGCATCCCTGTCTTACAGAGATAAATGAGCTAAAAGCTTTCCAAGCATTGTCTAAACGTGAAAAGAAAGAACAACTTTCTCTAGGCATGTTTTGCTAAGGTGCCGCTTCTCTTTTGACCAAGCAGCCTCTTCAAAGGGATTGCCTTTTTCATCTCAATGCTGTCGTGAAACAATAGTCGATTCTTGGTCCTGAACATCTTCAATTACCACAATACCTTGCAGGGTATGACACTAGAAAGGTTATGCATAGAGAGGATAATTTTGGTTCATAGCCTCTAAATGTTCCCAGCCGCAATAGTGTGGTGAAAGAAGATGTCTTCCAAGAAGTTCACATTACTGGCTGTAGTAAAATAAAATAGCTATATTGTTTCAGCCGGCAATTTCTTCCCATTGTCTTGGTTTTAAAAACCATGCATACTCAAAGGCGAAGGGATGTGTTTCACTACAATTTGAGAACAGTACTGTAACCAAATATTATCTTCATTTTGCTCCTTGTTTCATGTTACTTTTTGGTCCTTGAGTTCTCCAAAGTTCATCACTGCCTGTGACATTACCGTGACTTGCTAACTTTCTCATTATTTCCCCAATCAATAGGAGAACAATATATGGTGTTATTCTGTATTTCAGTTACCTGTCACTCAGTGTTTTATCTCCATTGATACTCCAGGTACTGCTCACAGAAACCAAAGTAGGCTGTCTTGTCTTCCGCTAATCTTGAATGCCTTTTGTTCAAGAGGTGTTTTGTATTCATCAGTCAACTAAGGACTCATCCTGAAGAAGCCCTCAGTCAGCACATAGATCTCAGTGAAAAAGGGATATGTAGCTCGTGAAATATTCATAGCAAAAGGCACCTCAATCATTTTCACCTTTTGACCCTTTGAGGCTGAAAGGATTATCAGCTGTAAGTGGCAAATCTTACGGATGTGAAATTTTCATCATTGGAATACCTTGCTGTTCCTCTTGTCCACTTTTGGTATTAAGCCTATTCAGAAGACACATTTGTCTACCCACTCCCTCTGCCACTACAGTTGTGTCAAACTCCAAACAGTTTTAATAAAAGTCCAAAGTTGAAATGATAGTCATCAAAACCTGGAAATAGCTAAGACTTTTTTAAGAAAAGGAAAAATGTCATGGATGTTCACTTCTTCCTGTACTTCACTGGGGGCAATGAAGAGCCCTTTTAGAATAGCTGCAATAAATACAGTGCAGTACTGTTCATAATCAAAACTGTCATTTGGGGAACCAAGTGACAAGTCGTCTCCATTTGTGAAGTTAAAATCTAGTACAATAAGTGAGATTTTCTGATACTTAGAGTCTGCTAGAGGAGAAAGACGACTGCTGATGGTAAGCAATTAGCTCGTTCAGGAATCTCCACAGCTAAGAGCAGGCTGCAAAATCTGCAAAAAAGGCTGGATAAATGATTGCAGGCAGAAACAGCCTTCTAAAAATTGGATATTATTTCTCCAAAGCTAAAAAATTAAATTTTACCTATCTAAATAAAAACATTTCTGCTTTGATATTAATCCAGGCAGTCCTGTCTGCAGGCTGGATACTGTAACAGAATCCATCCTTTCTAAACAGAAAATTAGTTGCATCACAGATGTGGCACAAGGAAATGTCGATGAGCAGCAAAAAAAGGTGTGCAGCTGGGCACAAACGGGGATGGGTTGGGGCAATGCTGAAGTTATACCCCAATGTGCATGGGGAAAGGAGGGGTGTCCTGGAGCAGCAATCCTGCGAGAACCATCAGCATAAACAACTCTGTTGGCAGGGCTGCCAGGGCACACAGCGTGTCCCATGCGACCCAAAGTGTTGGGTGACTCTGATGTCCTTACCAAAAAGGCGGTCACTAGGCTACCCGCCAGCTGTGCCAGTGATGCCTTCTATCAGGACGTATTAGCGAGTGGTTTTGTAATCAACACGTGGTAGAAGCAGCTCTTTTGGTGACATTTCACTAATGAAGGCTTTAGTCAGATGAACATCCATGATTTAACAAGTTAACGTCCAAGTGAATACCACTGTCCAGGAGATAAAACAGCCCGAAACACAAAATGCAGTTAAGATCCTCAAGAATAAGGCAGTGTTGTGTCCCTGGACCAGAGAAAGGACAGGTGAAGTCATACATGAGTGCAGGGATGACCTGTGGCAAGTCACCTAGCTACTCTGTGCCTCATTTTCCTGGACTGTACATCTGAGGCAGTCACCTGTTAAAAAATACTAATAAACCCCCTTTTCTGTATGGGAATTTGGTTTTCTGTGTTCTGAAATGCCATTTTGCTTCTTGATAACAAATTCATATACGGAGTATCTATCACCAGTTAACAAAAGCTCCTAATACCTCAAGTTATACAGAGAAATGCCTTCTCATTTTAGATCCTTGCCATACCTTGGCAATTACTTTGGAGTTGCCTGTAGCATGCCCTTTGCCCTTGAATGCCCTCTGCCTTCTCTCCTTTCCTCCTAAAAGAGTTTTTGGTTCTGCATTCCTGTGAGAGGGACTCATTGAAACAAGAAGGGAAAGCAAAGAAAATTAATATACATAACAGACCAGAAGCCTTGTGCCCTCCCTTCTAAATATTTTATTTACTTCAGGAAACTGATAGCAGGATTTGGTCCAATGTGCTGCTTAGGGTACATGAAAAAAGCATAGTTGGTGTAAATAGATGGTAAAATGTTTTTCTCTTTGGTTTCTGTTAGATGTATTCCTCTTTTGATAGGCATATCGGATAGCAGATTGACAGAAGAATACTCTTGGTTAGAGGTATCCTTCTGGATGACAAAAGCATGCTTCTGCTCAGTGAAAATCATATGGATGGAGAGCCTGCAAAGATTTGTGTTCCTCCTGGAGTCACCTCCTGTGGCTGGTAAAGCAAAGTGTCGCTGAGCGCGTGTCTCCTTCAGGTACTGTGAAAGTCTCACTTTCTGTGCCCGTTGAATTCTTCTCAGCTAGTGTTAGGAAACAGAAGATAGCTGATTACACTCCTGTGAGGGCTATTTTGATAACCTCCATGCAGAAGCCGAAAGCTCCCAAAGGATTTTCCCCTAAAGTGGATCCAATGTCTAGGATCCATGTAAAATGTCAAACACCTTCTTGAAAACAAGCTGGGTGCCTTCAGGCTTTTGAAATAGCAGATCTACCTGCATTTCCTTCTCTGACCCCTCCAAATATTCAACAAGTAATTACAAAGCCTATAAAAACACAGACAGGGAGCCACATCCTGCCATTAACTTCAAAAGAAGAACCCCACGGCTCTGGGAGGGGCAGGGCAATACAGAGCCCTTCAGCGTGAGGTGAAAGGTTTAAATCCAGTTGAGTTGGTAGAAGGTAGGCACGGAGGGAAGATGTGAGGAGTGGTATGTGCAGATCACTTTTGCCCCCTGAATCAAGGAGCATCCTGAGAAACACAGCACAAACATCACCATTTTCATGCTGAAGCTGATCAGGTACCAGCTTGTGCAAAGAGGTTTTCCTTGTAACTTTAATTACTGTACCCAATATGAAAAGAAAAACAAAAGCAACACCTTCCTGTCACATATCCCTCAGTATTAAAGAGCAGCATTAATTAGAAATGAATCACTGATATGCTGAGTGCCCCTCTGGAAATGGGCTGAGTGTTTTCATTTCGCCTGCTGAACCAATTGAGTCATGGGGAAGCAGCGGCAAGATTTTAATTCCATATAGTGCATCCCCACCTCTGAATTTATTTACCAAGAATAACATTTATTTAACGTAATTTAGTTCTAAATATTTAAAAGCTCACTTTGTTTAATATGTTTTCAAGTACAAGATGTTAAGTAATTATGTATGATGTGGTGGTCTTTTATTAGGTAGTTAATGACCATCTGGGAATTCAAGCCCCAAGGCAATGCCAAGGGCTTCTGAGTATTAGCTGGCCATTAACATAGTGGTAATGGACTAGGACACTCTACATGATTATGACTATTAACTAAGCATAAAAAAATAACATTCAAATTAAAATAGGAAATTCGGGTTTAAGGCTTCTCTAGCATCCTTAATTTAATCAGATCATGGTGACCCATATGGCTGAGTCTTGTGTCGAACCGGGTCAAACAACAAAGAGATTCGAGCTAGCATCTCCTCTGGAGCTGCACAGCCAGGTCCCCACTGCTCCCAGGGGCCAGCATCCTCCTGTGACAGCCCAGGAGCCTGCTCCTGCCAGGAGTCCTGCTGCCGCCCCGGTCCCCTTCCATCACCTGGGTGCCAGTGGAACAGGAGCATGGCAGGATGCTGTCCTTCCCCGGCATCATGACCGGAGCTGAGAGGAGTGCCCTGACCTCCTACACACCCCTGGAGCTTGGGAACTACTGGCTGGAGCAGGTGGCATCTCAACAACTGGCGTTGCCCCAAAGCATTGGCACAACAGGTTCAAGGCCAGGACCGTATTTCCTTGCTACTGCACACTTTGCAGTCATTGAATTTTTCTGGTGTTTTCTTTTCTCTTTTAATTAGGTGATGAAAGACAAAAATATTAATTGTAAACAAATCTAAGATAAAAAGCCCTAGTGCATTTTAATATGCCCAGGCAGCGCTGCAGCTCCTAAACAACACTTTGTTTAGGAAGTAAGAACAGATAGCGATTTTGTTTCTCTGCTGCCTTGGTATTGTACTGCTCTTCTCACAGGCAGGTATCAACATTGCATCCACAGAAGTCAGAGATAGAAAAGATCTATTAGATTACACTATTCTCTTGATATGATAATGGGCTCTCTATAGACTTGTATTGAATTTGTTTTGCCATCGTTTGTCATAAAGTCTCCGCAGGCTCGAATTGCCATCATTTTGCCATCAGAATGACATCTTAATATGGTCTCTGCTCCACAGAGTTGCCATGACATTATCATGAGATCATTAGACTGTGCTAAGTCTTGTGCAAGAGAGAAAAACCTGATGTTATAGAAAACTGCTGTTGGGATTTGATAACTTAATTTCTATTTCTTTCATTGCACTACAGGTCTTCGGTCAGGAAGAAGAGAGGTGTTTGAACACCGGCTTCAGTGGAAATGTACTGGGTGTCTAGACACAGGCTGTGATAATCTGCCCAAACTGTCTTTACTGCTATCACAAAACATTAAAACAGTTTTGTTTTAACAAAAATTTTGCTATCAAAAATATTTGAACAAAAATATTGCTATCACAGATTTTTTTTTTTAAAGTGCATTATGCTCTGGTACAGGGATCTGATTAAATTTGGGTGTAAACAGGCTGAAGTAAAACATTAAAAAGAAAGAAAGAATCAGTGTCAAACGTTCTTCATAGAGAAGAAACAGCAGTACATAAAAGTTTTGCTGAAGACTTTTTTTTTTTTAGGAAAAGAAAAATATTTAGAAATTTATTACCCGTTTTTTTGTATAACACAGCGAGTTCATAATGAATCCAGATGAATCTGAGCTCTCAACAAGCCATATACTTTTGAGGTAACAGTTTCTTCACTGCTGAATGCAGCAGTCTCTGGGCTGAAATACAACTGTTTAATAGGACATAGCAATGCTACACGAAGCCAAGAGGCAAAGAAAAAAATATATGCCCAAGGTATGTGCAGTTAATGCAAAATATTTGTGCTGCTGGAATACACATGATCTCAAGTCCAGGAAAAATTAAAAGGTTAAAAAAGTTACAACCAAAGAAACAACAGGACAGTGCCAAGTGAAAGGTCACAAGACAAATGAAAAACACATCAAATGGCTCACCCACTGATGTGCTCAAATAGCAAAATGACCCCCATCAAAATGTTCAACATGAGTACAATATCAGAAACTCTCCAAAGAATGCATGAAAATGTTGGCTTCCTAAATTAATCAAGCTTTATAGCTTGCTTGGAAATTTTGGTCAGGACTTCTAAATACTAACGTACCACTTCAGCTAATATAATTTCCCCTTGCAAACACACCTTCTTTTCCAGTCATAGGAAGTGTGTTTATTGCTGCCACCACCCCAATTTTATGCCACCCTATGTGCTCGCATGTATTGCCCAATATTAGGAATGATCTTGGCTTAAATTTTATGTCCATTTACCTTAATCATTTCACTGCACTGTGCAAAGGGGAGAAAGAAAATAAAGGTTTAATGTGAAATCTGAAGGCAAAGGGACCACACTCTCTAACGGTGTCTACTGTGCTCATCCAGAGCAATTATTATTGCTCATTACATTTCCATGCAGAAATCATTACATTTTATGTCACAATATGCATTTTTTTATAAGTAAGCTTTAAGCGAATTAGAATACTTAATATGTTTTTTGAACTTTTGCCAGGCATGCGCTCCCAAGCTGGTTCCTTCTATTTACATTGTAGCATTTATCCATTTCCAAATATGAGAAGATTTATCTATCAGATTCTGTGCAAATTCAGTACACAGATAATTTGTAAAAAGCTTTCTTTTTTCAAAATGCTCTGTGGTTTTTCTAATCTCATCTCTTTTTTAATTTCCTAATCATATAACCTTGAAGTCTAAAGACACAGCCTGTGATAATCTGTGTAAACTGTCTTTATTGTTATCACAGACATTTATAAAAAAAAATACACACACATACACACGCACATGCATTCAAAGCTGCCTTTTAAGTAATACTTTAGTCACAGTTCAATCAGATCCACATTACTGCTACTCATCAGATAGAAAGTGTTCACGAGCAGGAGGGGGATATTGACTTTAAAAATTCACTGGCGAGGCGTACAGAGCCTGCAGGAATGTCAAAACTCCAACCTGCATTTTGATGTTTTTGCCTCAGGTTAGTCTTGACTGACATGCTTGGAGCACTCTTGTTTGTGCTCCGGCATCCATTAACTGTCCTTGACTCAATGTTATACGGGCCTTTACGGTCAGCTCGGTGCCTAATGGTTACCGCAGATTAGATGCCAAGAGGTGTAAGAAAAGCATACGCCTCACTTTAAGGGATCACATTGGTTGGTCCCTGCTTCATTAGGGGGTATTGTTTGATCCTAAATTAATGAGAGCCTGTTAATTATTATTCTGATAACTGTGCTTCACGTGGGAGCATGCCAGCCAAGTGGTGTTGTAAAGAAACGGAGTTTCGCAAAAGAAAACAGAATGTCAAGGTTGAGATGTCTTTGAGGGGGCTTGGATTACACGTAAGGCATTTCGCTCAAGTGTGGGTCTGGCTAGATGTGGGGGAAAGAAAGTCTTGGCTGTACTTTTGTTCTGTGTTAAACGACTGCCTTGAAAAAACAGCGCAGAGAAGGCTTATCAGTCCGGCATATAGATAGATGTATGCGTCCGTAATCCCATGCGATGTGTGTTCCTGACTTTCCTGGTAGTCGTCTTTGTCCTTCCCTGGTTTCTACAAAGTTTTTCGAAAAATGATCCAATACCCGCTTGCACTTGGGTTCAAGGAAAGTCTCTCTTTCAAAATAGGGTAAAACAGGTGCTAAAGTGGTGTTAGCAGTAACAATCATTGTAATCGTTCTGATGTCACTCGCATTAATATATATATAGAGAGAGAACTCTACAGTAAGTGCTGACAGGTACAAATGTGCCCATAGAAATGTTTTTCTTTAACATCAAGCTCAGATAAGCTTCTGAGGTGCCTATATTCATTTACTGGGAAGTACTGAGATTAGACAGATGTTTCAATTTAAAAAGGGAAAAAAAATCCTCATGTAGATGTGACACTCGTTCACCTGTGTTTTTCTGCCAGTCTATATAATGCTATCAGAACATAACCAGAGTTTTGATTTATACACCTCATTTGACGTTGACTGGCAGCTCTACAGAGAACACATGCAAAGACATGGTAATTTAGAAATATGGAGAGCTTATTAGGCCAAATGGAAAGAAAAAAAAACCCGACCATTTAATTTTACTTTTTTTTTGAAATTAAATGGGAGCCAAACCACCAAAACCGAACATCAGAGGGCTGAGGCACTGGGAGCATCAACCTGGACAGGGAGCGTGAACCTAGGATGTACAGATGGCCCTCATCTCTGCAAAAGGCCAGGCAAGGAATACAAAATGCCCTAAATTCTAGTGTGGGAGGGGCTTGACATTTTAATCTGACTTAATAGTTGAGGGCAATCTAGGTTATTAAATCAATCTCTTCCACTTATCTGAGATATTTCACCAGAGCGAGCGGTGCTCCTCGCTGCTGGGGCTTGGTGCTTCTCAGCTGTGGTTCCCAGGAGGCGATGCAGAAACTGCCCCTTTGGCTCTCCCATGACCATGCAGCTGGCTGCCTATATTTAGCATCTTTCTGTTTCAGAAACCCTTGCCTTGGCCCAGCAAACTCCTCAAAGCTGGAAAGCTCTAGGAAACAAGGTTTTGGATAAGGGCGTAATTTTTGCTGGTAGTGTCAAAGTTGACTCAAGCCATATAGTGTCACTGGCAACAGCTCGGGGCTTTTGAAACGGTGAAATGTTTGAAATTAGAATATGACATGTATATTAAAAACCTGAAATGAATTAAGAAAAAAAAAGAACCCCATATAACTTGTTAGGATTTTGTTCATGAAATGTAAGGAGGTCACATAGCTGACCCTTTTTTTCTCTAGACCATAAACTTCATTATCTTGAAATAATGTTCTTCTTTCAATAAAAAAGTTAAGAAGGAATTGTGATCTTGTAAGCGCAAAGGTGGTGAGAAATGTCTGTGTATTTTTCTCACTTTTTTGTGTCTTGCATTGCTGAAGCCACTTGAAATGTCTTCTGTCTTCTGTTTATTTTTCTTAGGGGTAAATTTTACTGCTTGTGAATAGTTCTTAGCTAACAGCTCTTGAGACCAAAAGCCTTCTTCGCAGATGCAGAATGAAGGCAACAACAAGAAGTGGCTTCATTTGCAGCTTCCCCACAATGTTAAGCCTACCTCCAGCCCTGATCTAGTGGGTGGCCACCTTAGTCAGCGTGGGGCTTCCAGGCTTTGGCATCAGTCGTTGAGATGCCTGACTGTCAGTAGTCAAGGTAGCCTCCTGGTTGGTGCGAATTTGCCTTGAAATTTAAAACCCCACATCTATGAGTGTGCCGGGTTGTGTGGATCACTCGGTTGTGTGTTGAGTCCAGGTAGAAAGCATGGTTCCTGTATCTCCAAACTTGTGCCATTTATGGTGGTTGAGCTGCAGGAGAAGCAAATTCCGCTTTGGCCACTTTCCTACAAATCTCTTCTTGCTTCCACAACAAGCAAACTGGTACATCAGGAGCTGCATCAGGGTGGAATCAGGTCTGCTGGGCCAGACAGAAACCCAGAGCTTCATCCACAAGCTTTGGGACTAGAAGCAGGCAAGCATGACTTTGAGCCATCCCTCCGAGCAAGTCCTTCAGCCTCAGTGCTGCAGGTGGGCTGGTGCTTGCGTGCATGTGATTGCAATCCCATATGAATGTGGAAAAAAAGTCTGTTCCTGATCTACCCTGGAGTGAACTCACAATCTGCTTGAAAGGGGTCTCAGGGGCTTCTAGATAAGCTCCATTTCCTGGTGACATGTCATCTTCGTGAGGCTACAGTAGAAGGCAAAACTTGAGGCTTCTCGGAATTTACTTTGCGTAGTTTTTTCTAAATGCATAAAAGGATGTTACATGGATGAGAAGAAGAGGTGTATCATCAGATCAGGCAGAGTCACGTGCTGTGCCACTGCGCAGCGTGGATTTGCTGGGAGCGCGAGCAGCAAGCTTTTGGCCCGCGGTCGTTACGCAGAAGGACTCATTGCATTTGCAAGGAGACTTTGAGCCTCGCATCTCTGCTAGAGGGTGACACGTAATAAGTGAACACTGGGAACTGCCAAACCTTGATGTATAGATGTATAAATTTCTGAATCACATGCGCTTTACCTTGTTACAGCAGAGAGAGCCAAACCCTGCACTTTGTTGTTTTATGGCAACCTCTGTGGAAATCACATGCCTGCTGGAAGTGCCCGTGTCCTGGGGATTACCTCCATGGGATATACGCGCTGTAAATGGAATTTTTTAGTCCCGTGGCTGGCCTCCTGGGAGGGGCTCTCATTGCTGTGATGGAGAGACGGCCGGGGTGACATGCACGCCTCCCACCTGGCCACGGGGCAGGCACACAGGCCAGGCGCTGTTTTGCGGCCACCGGTTCTTGACATTTGATATGCTGCGGTCAGGCGACAGGAATCGGGATCTCTGGAGCTTTGCACGCGTTCGTCACAGTCCTATTTGTTTTGCTGTGAAGTTTCCTGCAGTTTTCGGCTCCGTGGGAGCTGCTGTGATGGCCAGATAAGTGTGTTTGGCCGTGGGTGTGGCCGGGCCAGAGGAGGGTGTCATTTCGGAGGTTTTGCTTTGGGGTATTTTTAGCTGGAGGAAGAAGCACGTGCGTGAGGGAGTTTTCCTGATGAAACACATGATTTCAGCACACTGTGGAGGTCACCTCCGTGTGAGATTAGCTGTGCATAGTGGATATCAATAAAAACAAAAGATACCTTTAAGTTGGCCAGCGCTAATGCCGAGCCCAAAGCAGCTCCTGCTAAGGAGCCACCCGCCCACAAATCTCCAATGTAGTTACTCATGTGCAGAGCCCAGAACTGAGAAAGTGCCGTTTGGTTTTTCCCATGTTGTTTGACTCTGTCCCTCAATCCATCTCAAGTGGCTGGTTACACACAGTGGGGTACAGCTCAAACACCCCAAAGTACAGTGCTAGGGAAGGACCCAGGGGCCTGACCCAAAGACCACACACCCTAAACCAGTGCTACAGCAAGATTTCAGACACACAGAGGCACCTTGCAGCATGAACCTCTGCACTCAGCAACCATATAACCTCAGAAGCACCTGAGTACCCCAACCCTGCTGCTGCTTCACCTGGGGGATGCCCAGCTGACCCACCCCTGTCCATAGAGACCTGCCCCGGTCTTGATGGCGAGGCACCCACTTACTGGTGTCAGAAAAACTTAAAAAAATGCTACTTATGTCCTGCATTTACTGAAAATTGGACAATCGTACATCAGCATGCAACACAATTAAAGCTAGGTATAACTCCATTTTTCAAAGGGTGGTCTAAGTTAATCCTCATCTACACAGATGAAAGATGAACTTTCATAAGCAAATCTTGACAAAGGGGAAGGGCAATTGTTGCATGAAATATAGATACAGGAAATACAGATGATAAAAGTACTGCAGTTTAGCATATCAACACACATACATTTTTAAAGGCATATTTATACAGGACAAATTAATTGTCCAAAGATAACTGTTTAAAAAAAAAAAAAAAGTCTTCACTTTAGGGATCTTCCTGTGCAGTTAGTTTTTGAAGCTGTTTGTACCCTGGGCTTCTACAACATCACTTGGGAATAAGCTGTAAAATTTAATACGGCAATACATGTAGAAAGAATTCCTTTTAATTCTGCTGCCTCCTCATTTCATCTAGTTATCTTAGTTCTTATGTTTTGGGAAATAATCATAATCAGCCCCTAGTCACCTTCTCCACACTTTTAAAGATTTTCTAAACTTACCTGTTTTCCAAGACAGAGAATCTTGATTATTTTCTCTCCTCTCCTGCTCCGGCAGGGGGATTGGACTAGATGATCTTTCGAGGTCCTTCCAATCCCTAACATTCTGTGATTCTGTGATTCTGTGGTTGTCCTCTCTCACGCTTTTCTGTTCCTAGACTTGTATTTTTTATTTTGGAGGAGGAGGAGTGAGCAGAGCTTCTTTCAGCGCAGGATGTGTCCCGCTGTTGTGCCAACGTTTGTCTCACTTCTCAATGACTACTTACATTCTTCTTTTCTCTCTGACTGCCACCGAAAACTGAATTGATTTTTTCAGAGAATGATTCTGCAGTATCTATAGTGACTCTAAGATCTCCTTCATGAATGGTAAAAGTGTATTTACAGTTATTTTTTCCTAATTTTTTTTAAATATCAAAAGACAATTTCACCTGCTGTTTTGTCACTCTACCATTTAGTTTGTGCGTTTCTTTAGCAGCTTTCAGAGTCAGCTTTTCCTGCAGCTCTCCAGCATAATCTTCCTCCAGAAAGAATTGCCATTTTGGAGTTCACACCTTTTCCTGACTATTAATGGATGTACAGAACAGTAGAGTCCTCTTCCAACCACATCGACTCCCTCATTAAAATGATGATTGCTATTATTGCTAACCTTTATTTTGTAACAGTTAATCACTTATTAAACCACGATAGGAGCTTCTTACGTTTCTTTAAGAGTTTATGGTGAGGAATGTTACAAACAGGGTTTTGAAAACCCACTATATAATAATGATCAAATCATCTTAGTCCTTATGTTTGTGATCTCCCTTCAAACTTCTGAGGGGTTTGTGTGCATGACTTCCCCCTAAAGAATTTATAACTCTTTATGGATATATATGTGAACTCAGTTATTCATCCAATTCCTTATTTTATTACTACCAATACAATCAAGATTATAGGATATCTGTTCTAGTAATTTCTTTTACAAATGCCATCAGTTTGAAACAGATCCACAGCCTCATTCTCTCTGAAGAGACAACCCCCATTCGCTGCTTTTCCTAAAAACAAGCGTGGAGCAGACCATGTACAAACTGCTGCGTACAGATCTGCATCCATTACTTTTTTCCTCATTCTGTTTGGCTGGAAGCGGTTGCATGTTGACTAAACTACTTGCAAATTTGCATGAGAGCTGCTGGACTTGCCTAAATCCTTGCAATGCTTCTGTTTGTTGGTTTTGGTTGTGGGTTTTTTGTTTTTTTTTTTAATCTAGAAATAAATGTAGGCTACTGAGACATCTCCATCCCCTTTCACTTTCGCATCACTTTCCACATAAAGAGATACTCTTTCTGAAGATATTTCTCCAACACCAGTAGTTTTCATCTTGAATCGCAGATTTCTTGTAAACCTCCAGTTCTCTTTTTTCACTTGTTCTGACAGCACTAGACACCTCCTTGTAGAGACTGCGTGACTGTTTGAACGCCGCACGTCCTTCTCTTTCTGGGAATTTATACAATTGGTAGAGACTATAAAGGTATTCACCAGATGTGGGGATAACATCTTCAAGTTCCTCAGATGCTCTGAGGTTTCTTAACTTGCCAGATATTTATCTTGGATTCTGATGTCAGTGATTTTGTTTCATCAAGGAAACAATAAAGGCAAAATTCAGCTCCTGTGTGTTCAAAATCTATATTTGCTGCTATAATTATATTAATTATAATTATTCATATAATAATTTATATAATTATATAAATTATAATTATATAAATATATTGAACATGTATATGATTTAATATACTGACCCAATAGTGGTTGAATTGCACAAATAAATTATATATATATATATCTTTATATATGTATGTACATATATAATATGGTCATGAACTCTTCTCCCACATTTGTCCTAAACCTTGCAGGGACATTGATCCAATTGTACCGATGCTTTCCCACGTATATTCTTTCTCTCAGAATTTCTTGTTTTTCATGGGTAAAATAAAAAACACCTCTCCGTTGTTCTCTACCCTGCACAGGCACGTTGCTTCTGTTCTTGTGTGTCACAGGCACTTTTAATAGGCTCAAGCTCAAATTTCCACTTGACCTGATATGTTAAACCTATTCTGAGTTTCCTCATCAAAAGAATATATCAGGCAAAGATCCTTACTTATTTTTTTCTTGTGATATTTTTCATTTGTAACACATTCATTCATACGATGGTAAACTGGAATAGAGCCTACATTCTAATATGTTCCAAGTCTGGAACAAATAAATACACATCATCTCCCCCCCACACGCACTTCTGCTAGTTAACATGTGGTAATTAACTCTTGTTAAAATGACTAAAATTTCAAACGTGGATATACTTTGGGAGAAAACCTCGGAGTGATTATACAGGAAGCCTTCTGTCAGAAGGTAATAGGTATTTTTAGAAACTGCTATCTCACTTTTGTATGAATTTTGTCACATCCCAATCCAAAAAAAAAATTCAAGTTTGGATTCTGGCAATCCTGGTTCTATCAGTCGGGACAGCAGCATTTTTACATTCCAAAGGATTCTCACTTCATTGTCTCCATCCTCATTTGAGCAAGAGATGCTGGAACTAAACCAGCCCAGACTCCTATGATGAAAAAGGTCTGGAAAGAGGGTGGTGGGCAGTGGCAGGGAGACCGACTGCCAAGATGCTGGAGAAAACATTTTGGCACAGCTGTTTCCCTGTTGCCTTGTGTTGCACATAGCTAGTGGGAGGGAAAATGCTTCACTGGGGACAGGAGCGAGGACCCCTTTGGTTTTGCAGTGATTTCTGCTCTCCACACAGGTTGAAATAATGACCAAAATGCACAGAAGCAAAAGCGCAGGTTCAAATCCATGTAAAAGTCACGGCTTTCAATGTGATGGCTATCAAATAACTTCTGAGTTTAGAAGGCACTGGGAGAAATTTCTCCTTCCAGGTAAGGTCATTATGGATGTCATTATAAAACAACCAACAAAAGGGATGAGTTTCCTACAGAGGACAGTGAGGTGACCAGTGAGAAAGTGCTGTGGGTTTGTCATCAGAAACTTGTTTGTATTTACTTAATTGTTTTTAACTGAACCCAGAAAGTTGTGATGGGCAAACTGGCAAACAGAGGCATTTCGGGTTCTGCCCTGGGAGCCAAAGGGCAGCGCAGCACTGTTGGGAAAGACTGCAGGGAACCAGAGAAAGGTGCTGTAAAAGTGAGCATTAGACAGATTTTTGACCAGCGAGTCCGCCCTAGAGAGGCAGATTTTGAGGCTCCATCTCGGCCTGAGTGAGAGCTGTCCTGCTAGGACAGCAGAGAAACGAGACCAGCAATTATCACTGCCTCTTTACAAGGGATGAGCTTACGGTACTCATGTGATACCAAGTGCTCGCTGTCTGCTGAGCAGTTTTTCTGGAAGCCTTGGCTTTGTTTTCCCTCAGTGCTGAGAACAAAAAAGAAATGTTGCAAGGAAAGTGCAGAATGAATCCAAAAAGAACAATAGAATTGCGCTTGATTTGTTTAATTCTGAAATCAAGGTCACTTAGAAGTAGTACAGCTTTTATTTGTTTTATTGGGGGTTTTTTTAAGGATTTTTTTTTTTTTTGGCAACATCTTTCTTTTCATTTGACAGTCCTGTCATCCCAGAACTGTATATGTTACTGATCCTGCCTGTATTCAAAGCTGTTATTAAGTGGAGTCTTTTAGATTTTAGAGAAATGGTAATGGTTCCAAAGATGACAGAAAGTGGCAGCTGGTGACAAAAAACCCCCTTGATAAGACGACAACAGTAAATCAAACTACTGCCACTTTTTCGTTTCATGTTTGTTAATACCACCTCGCCTTTTGAAGTTTAAAGCAAGGTTCAAAAGAGCCAGGTGCTGAATCATAATATTAAAGCAAGTAAGGAGCTCCATGAAAGAGAGGAGATCTGAGAGGGGAAAGCAACAAACACGGCTTTCAACTGCCTTTTGTCGGCCTTTCTGCAGATGTCACCAGTTGTTATCCCCAGCAGAGGCTTCAAGCTTGTAGCAGTGCCTCTGGCTGATTCCAACTCAACGTTTCAAGTGTCAATCAAAAAGGAAGGACGCAGCTTAGGTCCTGGTCATTGTCCTGTGAAAAGAGCCAAGCATTTAACATTGATTTAGCTCCCTCAATATACAAAGATAGAGCCAGCTTTGTGCAGCAAAAGGGCCTTTGGCAAGGTTGCTTGTAGAGCAATTCCATCGCATCCGATGCTCCTTGGTTTAGCTGTCACACTGCAGTGTCTGGAGTCCTCTGAAAAGTTATTCAGGAATGAGTGAGCAAATTAAAAAGAAATAACATGCTCTCCTAAATAGTAATGCAAGCTATAGAAAGTGCTCTTAATGTCATTTAGCCCTGAAAAGCATTTTTAATAAAAGTATTTTGTGCTTTTAAATGCCTTTTAACAAGGAGAATAAGATGTTTCAGGACAAGAGGGGGCCCTTGTGAAACCCGTCTCCATTGGATTGGATAAGCAATTGTACCCACAAAGTGTCTTTGGTCAAGTGCTTGCTTATTTTGTTTTCAAGCCACTTACATTCACCGCCATCCACACACTGCATTATTCTTTGATACGGGTGTAAAAAATGCCTCCAAACCCAATGACAACAAAAAAGGCCCTGACTGAATGCCACAGATGCCCCCCACTCCAGCTTTCCCATCCTTTCATGTGTCATATTCTTGCCTGTCTCTCTCATAATTTTCTTAAAAACACCTTGGCAATTATTTCCTTCCCAGCCATCATATTCCCCACCAGCTCTCGCAGGCAATGCCTATGCGCCACGCCAGTCACTTGGCACGGTCATGGAAGTGACAAATCAGTCAGCGGCCACACTTGGGCTGGTTTGGGGAGGCTCCTGGTGGAGGGCAAGTTCTCATGAATGTGGTAGATACCACATCTTGACCCCTAAAAAACCAAAGTGAAACTGGCTGAAACACAAATAAAGTGTGCCTATTGTTTTAAACAAAGTCAACACAGGCATTTCAGCAGGCAGTTTAAGAAAGCGTGACTCGCGAGTTGAAGGACTGATGCACTCCTCTAAACTTCCACTAGGATTTTTAAACAACACTTGATTTGATCTCCCATGCCCTTTTCTTTTTGCACTCACCTGCTGTCAAACCCACTCCCAGAAAATATGTGCTCGCTTTACACCAGTGTGACAGCGAGGGCAGCACACATCTGCACCCACCAGGCACTTGGTCCTACGAGCCACTCCTTTCCCACAGGCAGAAAATGGGTCTCTTCCTCCGTATGCTCCCTCAAAGGAGCAAAGGAATGGAAGAAGTTTGCTTCTCCCCACTCCCTGCGTGCCAGCGTCCCACGCTTCTCCCAGTGCAGAGAGCATCCGCAGAGATGCTGTTATCTCCCTACCCTCGCACTGGTGGGGTTTCTGCTTTGCCCCCCAATGCACCTGACACAATTTGTGCTTCTCCCAAGAATCAAGAAAAGCAGGAGGCAGACGGTGACTCCCTGCATGGCTATGTTGGTTGTCGCAGCATAGTCCACAGGCAGCCCAACACACGCTTTGGATTAGGAATCAATGAGATATCAGAGAACACAAATCAGCAATAAGCAAGAGAGCTCAAATTTTGGTTGCATTGTTTTTTAAAAGGCAGTAACTTGTAGAACTTTTTTTTTCTGTACTGCTAGCTAACAGTGACAACAAAACAGCATTTCATCAGGGGGTTTGGAAAAAAGTTCCAAGAGAAGGAAATTATATTAAAGTAGAAATTGAAGCATGTGCACATGTGCATGTGTGTGAGGGAGAGTAAAACAAAAGTGAAAACAAGCTGGGGATGCTTTATCCCAAATCAAGTATTATAAATCAAAGCTAAGAAACTGAGGACTTCAGTGAACTTAAAAATAATAAAAAAAAAGATTTAAGGTCAAATTTGTTTACCAGCTTGTTGATATTAAAAATACATAATTAAGGCATGGAGATAGCTTTATAATTTTATCACAGTAAGATAATGAGAAGAAAAACAAAGGAAAAAATAATCAGGTAAATGTCAGCTTAATCTAGGTTTTGGTCACAGCCACCAAAATGTGTCACTTGTGACTGTGTGGTAGCGCAGCTCAGGAAACAGGACGCACTTATCATTTATGATCTTGGTGGCACAATCCATCCAGGATATTTTTCACCCTGGCAGGCCCTTGCTGTCAGTGTGTGCTTCTCCCTGTGCTTTTCCAGGAGCACACCTCTCTTCCTTGCTGTGCTGGGCCAAATTCAGGCTTAGTTTAAGCAAATGTGCCTTTTTTGATGGTTCCAGACAGGCCCAGCTTGCACAACGACGGACTTGATGTACCACTGCTCATGAGTGGCTAGTGGGGACCTGGTGATACCCTTTTCAAACCACCTTTGTCCCTTGGGGAACTAAAAAAATCTCTCCAACAGCTTTGCTGCCTTGTTTGCTATTCCTCCATGAAACCAAGGTTTTATTTCGATCCCCACCCACAATAGCTCATTTCTCTTTATGCCTCTTCAACCTGTCCACTCCCAGCCTTCCTGCTCTCGTTGTGGACACATTTTTAAAGATCACCTAGGTGAGCCATTCATTCTCCTTAGAGGTCAAAACAAAACAAGTGACAGGAGTCATTTTCTATACGCCAGGAGACATAAATACATGGCAAACCAGTTTCAAAACTTTCTGAACAGCAGTGCCACATACCATATCCTTGGAGGTCACGAGATAATGCATTTGCATTCTTCGGTATTGTGATAGTAATGTTCCTGGTTGCCATTGTGTCCATTGGAAATAATGGCTCCTGGTCACCACAGGTTAGTAGATGCAAACAGCAGACTATATTGCAGCAACTTCGCTAATGCAGAAGCCATTGTATATCCAGACGCTCCTGCCTTATCCGTAGAGAGTAATTGCCTAAGTGTTTCATTGGGAGAAAAAGGCACAGTCCTGGGAGTGTCAGGGATGCAGCATTTCTGAATCAATTCATAATTTCATTTTATATAGGGATGTCATTTTTTACTATAATCACAAAATATCATCTTGCATAAGTGCCTATTATTGTCATTGTTAAGGGCTATGACACAGAGAAATCAAGTTTAGCCTGTTTTTATTTTAGCCAGTGGAACTCTGTATTTGCACTGTTTCTTTGTTGGTAAAACCTCAGTGTACGTAGTCCATAGTGAGCATTTTCATTCACTTTTCCCACACAAATACCCATTTCAGTCTAGTGATTTTTTGTACAACTTAATTGACAGCAGACTGCAAAATCTATATTGCAGGCACTGTTCTCTTCTTCATTTTTCAGGCAAGAGTTTTGCAATGGTGCCTCCAGACAACATTTTCCAGAGCTGGTGTGACTATAGGAAGTATCAGTGCATTGTTTTAGAACTATTTCTCACTGTCTCTCATGATAATTACGGCTCAACTTTGGATGTTATTTTCAGAGCTACCAGGAATCCTCAGTCCCAGCTTGAATCATCTTTGTGATAAAAAATATGTGTGTTCCAGAATTAATAGCCAAACCTGGAGGAACCCTTTCCTTCTGGACTCTTGTGACAGTTATGCCCACTGCTCAATATGTCTCAGTGGCAGGGCCATCTCTCAAAGCAAGAAGCTTCCAACTTCAGGCACCTGCTCTAATTCAGTACCAGGTCCGTCTGGTCTCAGCTCTTTTTGTCCATTTACTACGCCAAAAAAAAACCAAGACAATCTTCTGAGACCATCTCTGTGTAATCGTGACACAACAAAAGCATAGGAAGGTAGACGCCAACCACTGAAGAGCGGGTACCTGTCCAACTGGGGATGGGATGTCATTACAGAAGCACGGAAAAGCTGGTTGCAGGGGACCTTGGGAAGTCTCCAGTCCAGCCCCACCCTGAGAGCAGGACATTCCCCTTGCCTCAGACCACCAATGCTGGGCTGGTGCTCTCCTGCCACTAGTCATCACTTTACAATTTCAATACTTTTGGGATTCTTTTCATTTGCCTTCTGGACTTTATACCTTTAAGGTTCAGGGTTGGGGTTTTTTTCTTTTAAATTTCTCTAGAACCACAAGTATTAAAAGTTTGGTTTTGTTGTTTTCTGAATAAATGAGTGAATAAAAGTCGCACTTTCAAGGTATCCATAGAAATCTAAAATGAAAGGTTTAGGAAAATCACTATAGAAAAATGCCCACTAAGATTTAAAGAGTGCCTGAGGCTGCAACTGAGATAACACAGCTCTACCATGAAAAAGTACACGCATATATAATCTTACTATTATATATGAAGAAAGCCATGTACACATGTGATCACAGATCAGATGCTAACACTGATTTTTAAAAATATTGATCAAGAGAAAAATAAAGCTGGTAATTAACGTGTCTTTAAAATGTATCAAAATATTTTCTCTTTAACATAACACTAATTAAACTAGCATGAAATCTATCATAAATATAATTATTGTATGCTTTAATCAGTTTGATTTTACCTCTTTTTTTTTTCATTCTAGTTCCCAATAATCAAAGTTTTCTCTGCAAGTGAAGGATGTTGCAAGATGGCACAGGCGAAAGTATGCCAGGATGTGTGCAACTGCATGATGCTCACATCTGCAGGAATAGCAAACCAACTCAATCACTGGCATTACCAGTTCAGTCCAGCTGAGGATCTGGCCTCTACTGTGTTTATTATTAGATGGAATGGGTGAGAATATATTCATTATCTGCTGAACTTTTTGACGGCCTTGATCTTTCCTCCTTTCTTTCCATTTCTCATACCCCATCCAAAATTTGTGCTGCAGAAATTCAATGCCCCTGTTGTTTTTTTTCACTTGAATCTCAATTGCAAAGCCAACTAGATTTCCTCATGGCTTATATGCTCTTCCACTTGCTATCTGTAATCACAGTCATTGTGAAACTCAAAGCTAAGTCAAGAATTGTTGCCTTTTTATGGCTCCTTCTTTTATGTATGTTGTGTTGGAGAGCGGTCGTTACCGCTTTTTTGTCATTATTTCTGGGCTTCACTCCATTAGCTGGTGAACAGGCCTTCTCTCATTGCTTTCCTTCAGTAAATACTGTAACATTCAGCTTCCTTTCAGGCTTGTGCTTTTAAAGAAAATCTTTGTACAATTAAAGATATGAAATTGCTAAATACAAGGCTGCATTCATTGTTCTCCCTTTTTAAAGGTTTAATCACACTTAATGGCTCTCTTGAAAAGTTGAATTCTCCATGTTGATGGTTTTACCCCACTGAAAGAGTTTGCTAATATACTTTTCAAGTGTTTTCTCCTTAAATGAGCTATTCAAGAAGTTTTGTACAGAATAAGATTGAGGAAGGATATATCCAGAAACAATTATGAAGAGGGTCCAGGGCTACCTGTTTATCCATTGGTGGAGATTCATGAGCTCAACAGCACTCAGAAATAGAAAAGAGAAAATATAGTCCTGTCCAGCTCTGGAGGACACATCTTGAAATGTCTCATATTCCTCCTTTTGGACTAGTCTGAGAGCAACTGTTGCTCCATCTTGAACCCTCCCAAGATGCAGCCCCTGATTGCCACGTGATGAACAGTGACTATGGCAAGAATTGGGCTGAGTACAAGATCACATCTCCTTCCGCCGACATGACCTCTCATGACATTTGACCAGAACGATCTGAACTGAACCAAGAGGGGAAGTTTGCAAGCTCATGCAATGAAGTTGTCACAGCTCCTGGAGCTAGACTCCATTATTTGCTTTTGTCCTTTCTGAGAATCACTGATCTCGATATATTCAGAAATAAATGTTCACCTCTTTTGTGGCATACCTGCTTTCCAAAAAAAAGTTTAAAACAAACCCAGAGATTCCCAGGCACATCCACTTACGTGCGAAACCATAAACAGAACAAGCACAAACCTTATGGGACATCTTAAAAACTGCAGGAGAAGTAGGAAGACAGAACAAAATAGTCTCTGCTATTTTATTGATATGTCTAAAGACTTGGCAGCCACTCAGCTACTCTGGTAATGGGGACCATATAAGTAGGTAGGTGCAGGTTTAGTGAGATGAAGATTATAAATTGAATGTAGTAGGACTAATATTTCATCTGTCTGTCTCAGGGCTGATACCATAACATAAATCCTGGGATATTTTAGATTAGATAGATGCGATACGCCAATCTCCACTTAAATATTTTGGGTCTGCTCCCAATAAAGTTAATGAAAGTAGGATCAGGTCTTTATTGCTTCTATGCTATCAGTGAGTCTTCACTTCCCATCAAGCAATTCATGCTTTGTATTACATTGATACAAAAGCCTCATTCTGCTCATCTCAAAGTCAGCAGGTTTTGTTTTATCAGTGGGAGCCCCGTTAGGGTATTAGTACTTTAAATCAACGCTCCCAGGCTCAGTTCACGTGGCTCAGAGCCACAGGTCTGCATTGTGAGTGCTCTGTCCTTACCATAGCCTGTGCAAGAGCACTTATTGCTCAAGTGCTCTTTGGCTGGGGAGACCAAGGGACACAGGTCACTCCTCCACTGCAGTCCCAGGCTTGTCTGGATCTCTTTCAGGTCCTGCTTGCATGAGGATTATCAACGGCACCTTTGGGGCAGCTCTGCATTGGGGCAGGTTGAAACATCGAGGACATGCAGCATGGAGCAGCTGCACTCACTGGGGGAACAGGAGATGCACCAAGGACACCCTCCCACCACCTGCAGTGTATGCTACACAATTGCAGTCATTGTATATAGTCATTTTAAATGCAATTGCTTCCCATGCACTTTTAGACCGTTTGGATTTGCTCAGGTTGGGAATGGGATTGCCTAGCAAAGGGCCCAAGGGGATGCAGGCAGAGTATCCAGGGAGCTTCCCAGCCAGGACAGAGACTTAAGGCAGGAATGGGCTGTATGACCACCTGCTGTTGGTGGCTTCCATGTATCTAATAGCCCTCTTGCTGTTGATGAAGTAGAATTTTCAGCCCAGGTATTTAAATTATCACCTACCGTGAATTCAGAGATCTGCCAGTCATACAAACCTGAAGAGCAAAGGCTGCACACCCCTGCATTGCTTCTGGATTTGTTACCTAAAATCAAATAGGTAGGGAGCAGAGCCAGGACCAGGTGGTGAACCTAACTGGTTCTCATGGAGCATGGTTTCTGCATGATGAACTGTTCCTAGAAGATTCTTATTCAAAATAATGGCAAACAGCAAATACCAACACACGTTTTAACAGTGAAGCATGTGAACGGGAAGAAGGGAAACCCAGGGATTAGAGGCCTCACTATGTCCCACGGTCTGCTACATTTGCACACTACCTAGTACCTGGAGAGGTCTTATCTGGTCACTGGAGCTGCCTGCAGAAGCCCCAGGACATCCCAAAGCACGTGTCCCAGTTCTACTCAAGCCAAGCCCGTGCTTCAGGAGGACAGTGATTTCAAACACTTTGCTGAAGCCAGCTGCAGGATTCACGCTGGTGTAAGCTAGCACTCAAGGTGAGAGGCAAAACCTGGATCTACCTTTTCCCCCACAGATGGTTAAAAGGCACAACACACTATCAAGTTTCTTTCATCTTGGAGTGGGCATTGTCAAATGGTGCTTTGTCTTGTGTTCTGGTTCTGTTTTTCTTGTAGGCACTCCGCTGGAAAATATTCCATCCTTTATCATCTCAAACCCACCAGGAACATCACCCGAGGATGTCTTTAAAAGCCATGTGATGTTCAGATTGTTTTCTTAAATACTGAGTGTCTCCAAAGTTACTGATTAATTTCATGCAGTGCAAGGAGAACTATTGATTTCCCATGTCTGCTTCTGACCCCTTAGGTATAAAAATGCAAATATATTGCTTAAAGAGAATATTTATTTACTCCTTGTACCTCTTAACATGTGACTTCAGCAAAAAAAAGCAGCTTTTCCTGGTTCTGTTTTGATAAACTCTAGCACGTTTGGTGTTTCCCTGAGACAATATGCTAACATACTCGTTTCAAAGGTATTCCTCACATCAGACTTCCCCTTTTCTACCATAAGCTCCACGGCTCTCCAGCACTGCCAGAGCACTCACAGAGTGGTGGACCTGCAAGTTTGCTGGCAATGTTTATTTTCAAAAGACAAATATTGTGCCAGTGTTCACTTCAATTAGGAGACTTATTTGACAATCTGACTACTCCATCTGATGCCTCAAGGGCAAATTTCAGCACTTTATGAAAGATGTTGGCTAAAAACTGATATAGATGAATAAAATATAGGGGAGAGAAGTTTTAATGAACATTTGAAAACAAAACTATCAAGAATAAATTGCAAATATTTACATGCAAATAAAGGGTTTGATTTTTTTTTTCTCTCTGTGAGAGCTAGCACATTCAGCAAAAAAGCTGCCACTCCACCCTTTCACTCACCCTGCTGTGCCTCCATACTACAAGCGTCTCAGGCCGGGTTTAATCAATACCACCCGAGGTACAATGCGCAGCCCCCACGGGGGGCCGATTCTGCAGCCCTGCAGCAAGGCGTCCTGCCTGCCGGGTATCACGCAGGGGGCTTAACCTCACCGCATCTCCGTGGGTTCACTCCGAGTTTGACCATTTTTATTCCCATTTAATCATGTGATAAACTTATTTTGTATTGCGTTTTGATTGCTTTACTGGTGCTTTACTTGCTAAACATTTCCTGAGCATGTAAAAGGCTCCCGAGTTCCACAAAAACCCAGTCGTATTGGAGAGAAACTCACCTGCTGTGAAGAGCCTGCACAGAGCCTCGCACTGCTCAGGAGCACAAATGGAGATACGTCTGCCCTCATTTAGCTCTTGTTCGGATAAAGCTCCAGATGACTTCAGTGGGAGGTTTGCCTGAGCGGAGACTGTGCTATCTGTTCCTCACCGTTGTTACAAGGTCCCTGGGAAAAAAAGGTAGTGTCAGATCACATGGAAATATTTTTGAAATTTCTTCTTCTTCTACAGTTCTGTTCAGGTGTTAACAACCCAGCTCCTCGGGCATGGGTCTCCCTGCTCCTCTGGAAATCAGGAGCTGGTATTTCACCCAGCTGAGCTAGGAGAAAACACAGGAGTAGAAGCGTTTGCAAGTCAAATATGCAGCCCTGCAGCTGGAAGGAAGGGCGATGTGTTCAGCACATACCTGGAGATGGCACAGAGGGAAACCTGCCCAGGACGCTGGTTGTGTCTGCCTGCACCTTCTCGTCTCACCCTGCTTTGAAAGGCATGCTCAGGTCATGCGTTGAGGCTTCCTGACACCGCTGGCACTGCGGTCTCTCTCTCCCAAAATCCACCAGCGTGGACAACACAGGCAGGAGCGGCGGGTCCTTTACCAGCGAGAGAATCACCCCCAACAGCATGCAGATAAAACAGAGACAAAGGTGACTTTGTAGCACTACTCTGGGTGAAATTTCATTATTTTTTCCTCTCTCTCTCTTGCAGTTGCTATTTTGATAAGGCCACAAAAGCTTGAATACTTTTCTGAACCAGTTTGGTAGCAATTGCGAGCTGGGATTTCTTCTCACAAGAGTTCAGACCTGTGTAAATTATCCAAAAGAGACATAACTTCGCTATTTAAGTCTTAATTATCATCTCTAGTACTTTATAATAAAGGTACGATTCCCTATGGCACCTGTGAGGTTGTGTAAATACCCTGGGCCTGATCCTTAGAAGGTGGGTCCCTGCACATTGGTTCTCAGGCAGTTTCTATTTGCATTTGACTCTGTTCACCCACCCTTATTTCATGGCCAAGCACACAAGCATTTTTTTTTCTATAGACTTTAATTCAAAGGTCTCTCAAACCACAGCAGCTGGGGATCTTCTGTTGGACTGACTTTCTGGGGGTAATATCTGCCTTTTATAAAACTGGTATTTCTTTTATGGGAAAATTTCAGTTTTGACAGAAATTTCTGATTTTCTATTAGGAAAAAATCAAACTGATGGCTCCATGGCTGCTTGGCTGGAAGGCCCCTGTTGATTCTGTTGTCGTCTGCAGGGAGAGAGCAAAATTGACAATAGTCTTCCAGGCAGGCAGCTGGGGAGATGCAGCAGGTCTGGAAGAGGGAGGAGGGGAGGTTGAGTGCCCTGGCGCTCTGCCGGCCCTGCAGCCCAGCTGCCTCCCCAGCAGCCAGGCTAGGGGGAAGGCAAGGAGGAGGAGGAGGAAGAGGAGGCAAGGCAGACGCAGGGTGGCCAGCCTGCAGCAGCCTGCCGACAAGGCTCCTGCCGCTCTCCCTTTTCGGCAGGCAGCTGGCAAGCCTCAAGAAATTCCAGTTTGCTTCCCCTAAAAAGAGATTTTGCTTTTTTTTTTCTGGAGAGCATTTCCCAGGGAGAAAAAAAAAAAAGTTTTTTTAAAAAATTTAAATCTCATAATTTGAAGGGAGAAGGATAATTTCAAAATGACCATTTTTTCATGAGAAGGAATTTCTGAGAGTCTGCCAGCTCTACACTACACCTGGTATTAGACTGGTAGAAAAAAAAAATCTTTTTTTTTTCTATAATCCATACGTTGTTAAAAGTACAGTGTAGAAAATAAATGCACCTGTGTAGAGAAGGCCAGTAAAAGAACAATGTAAGTCACACTTAAGATGGATTTGGAGAGGTACAGAACAAGGGTAAATATCTCCTTTTGTGCCCCAAAGTGGCTGGTGAGAGCAGCGATCCCACGTTGACCAGCAGCATCGCCTTTACTGACAAAGTCATACCCCAAAGTCCCCACCAGCTCTGTGCCTTTGCCCACAGGTAAGCAATAACTAGAGAAACAAATTTCAATCAAATCTTGTAAAACCAAAAAGGAAGCATAACTGGATTGATAAGCTTTAGTCTGATGCAATTTGAAATGGCCAACTAATAAAGCCTAAAAATTTAAGGATTTTTATGGAATTGGTCATAGACCTTTGAGCATAAGGCAGTGAGTGCGTCTTGCTGTGACATTGATCATAAACTAGAAGCCGAGCTCATTGCAGGCTGTTCTGCAGGCTGTGAAGCCTCTTCCATTGTGTGTTTGTGTGTATTTCTCAATCTTTCCGAATGTGTCCAAGCTTCTCTGTGTAACCCACACAGACGAAGAGCAGTAGAAGCTGTAGATATAATGGTGGAAGGAAAACATATATTCGCTTCCTGACTCTCTAAAAAGTATTTAGCCCCAGTAATGAGTTCTGGAGGGTGTCCTTTGAGATTTCACGCACAAACACACACAAAAGCACTCTCATTGTTGCAGGACTCGTTATTCTTATGATCTTAAGCAGATTTTTGTAAAAGAGAAAGACCAAGAGTCATGAAATCTTTGAATAATTACATTCAGTAAATCAGATAGATAAAATATTTCAACAAGCACCTTGAAAGAAAAAAAAAGTTAAATTATATTCCTCTACATTCCAATAATCCATCCCTGATTATCCTATAGATACTGTGCAGTGCATGATACCAGTATTGATGAAACACCAAAAGGTGATGGTATCAGCACAGAGCAACATCAGCAGAGCAGAAAAGCAAATATTACTTTAATTGTAGGCTCCCTATTATTATTTTATACTGTAGGCTTTTCAGATAATTTATTAATACTAACAACGATGAGTGATTTGGAGGCTGTATATTTTTTATTTCTTAGGAGTTATTTTATTTGATAATGACATTAAATATTAGAAACTATAACAGCTGGTGTGTTTATCCTTACTTGAGTGTATTAACCTCTTTAGCCCTTTTTTCCAGAAGAAGGATTCAGCATTACAGATTTGACTGTCAGCTGCAGTGCCTGGCGGCCCGTTGGATTGGCACCCTGACAAAATCGAAAGTCCAGTGCTGCAAGTAAACATGGATGACATTGCAGATAGATAGAACTGGCTGACTTGAGGCACCTGCAGCTGTTTGCACCACAATAAAAGCAAAGGTTGTGGTCACTGGAGTGGAAAAACACTGAATTTACCTCTAGTTATTTTGCCTGGGAATTTCCCCCCCCCACTCTCTCTTTTTTTTTTTTTTTTCCCCCTGGTTGTACATCTTGGAACCTTTCCACTAAAAGCACATTAGGCTGAAATACCTAAGTGAAAAAATCCACCAGACACCAAAGGGGTTTATAACCTATTTCCACATCATTCCCCTTTCCCTCCTCATTTTTTCTTAAATTCATTGAACAGTTTCCCCACTAGTTTCTGCCTGGTAACAACTAGCACTTTACCGGTGCAAAAACTAGATTGCAGAGAAGGATGCAAACACTGAATAGCCAGAAACAATTCTCAGCAGCTGATTTTTCGAATGTTGAATAGACAGAAGCACTTCTTTAGCAGCTGATTTTATTTTTTTTTTTAAACACAGCATTCACAAGGGCTGCCATGAGTGACAGAACAACAGCAACCGAAACCATTTTGTTCTGTAAAACAAGCTCTTGATCTATTAAGTGTTCCTGCTTTCCAGGACAGGTCCCCAAAGTCCTTGGAAATGAGGAAGACAGCACGGGAACTTAGCAGCCGCTCTCACTGGTACGCTGCAACCGATCAGCCCGGCAGACTCATAGCCAGAATATTCATTTCTGTAGCACAGAGGATCTCGGCGTGCTTTACAAACAGCATTTAATTGCCATAATCCTCAGTAAAGGTATTATATCTCGTTCACCAATAGATAAACTGACGCACAAAGAGCTTAGAGGACTTGCCCAAGGTCATACTCTGAGCCAGCGGTGAGCCACCAATAAAGATGTGACTCTGGGTGGCCGGTGCTAACGGCGGGGTGATGCTGTGCCTGCCTTGCCCAGCCCTGGCAGCGTAGCCTCCACCTCTGGAGAGAACATCAGCAGCTGGACTTCCAAAGGAGCAGAAGAGGGGAAGGTAGAAAGGTATGACAGAAAGGAGGTGTTTGATGGCTGGGCTTTTCCCCTATGACACCTGCATCCCTTTATAACATCGGATCATTTACATTTTTAAATAAAGTGTATTCTTTTTCATCACGGGCCACTGGTGAGCTTAACGCTACCTTTTGTGCAGCAACCCCACTAACAGAGGTGGCGGAGTATCAATCACAGCTTTCCCTGGGGTCATACCTTACTATGCTGGCTCTCGATCAGAAAGAGGCAGATGGTTATTTACAAACAAAATAATCAAGACCTCAAGAAGGTTGGGGGTTTGTTTCCTCAAATCCTCCTACAGATGAGTCCAAAATAAGGCAAAGTTGCCTGTGTCCCCTTCTGCCAGCATCCAAGGATGGATGCCAGTCCTTCTAGCACCTTTAAACGTGTTATCAGTTAAATGTGCCAAAGAAATGCGTGACACCTGACAGAGCAGAGCTGCCTTAGATTATTCAGTGGCTTTCATGAGAATCTGGCACTTAAACCACAATGTGAATTACTGCTAGATTATTGTGCAGGAATATTGTTATCTGCCATACACTACATGTTTGCCGTCAGGTCTTTACAGGCAACGCACAGATTGCCTTTGAATCTTTTCAGTAGCCATGGTCACCCTCCTTCTTTATTTAGTGTTAAGTGTCATTCATTTAGCAGTAAAAAATGAACAAAAGAGAAGAAAGCAGGTGCTCTAAGTTTACTCTACAGCCAGCTGTCAGGAAGACACACTTTACTTATTTATTTATTTTTTTGCGGCAAATAAAGGGGATTTATTGAAAGTGTTTGGGAAAAAAATATGAAGCATACATTCAATCAGCCTTTTCTGTAATCAATAAAGCTACTGAAGCAGAAAAAACTATAATGAGTTGTCACAGAATTTGAATTCCCATTTGCTCCCTTTTATATGTATTCAGGCAGAAAATCATAATGGAAAGCAAAAGTTAGGAAGCAAGGCTTGGCTATGACTCTTGGGTTGGGTTTGTTTTGAATTTACCAGGTAGCATTTGACCAACTGCTTGTCGAGTGTCAGGGGCAGGCACAAGCCTCTAGTATGGGCAGGACCAGTTACAGTCACAGAGGTGCAATTTCCTTGCATTTCAGGGGAGAAACCTCCCTGGTGAAGTATGGCTGATCTTGCTTTCAGAAGATGCTCAGCCACAACGGCGTGTCTCTCTGGGTTGACTGCAAATTTTTTTCCTTTCTCAGTATTCAGCATTTTCAGTTTAAGTGTCCCCATCTCAAATGTAGAGAGCCCAGCACAGAGACTAAAGATAAGATTCCAAAAGCATCTGGAGGAGATTTGACAATTTGACCATAAAACCTGAGGATCTCCAGCCTCTCCTCTCCTTCCCAGCACACTGTGAGAGCTTGTTAAAAGCATTGCCAAAGCATGGGAAAAAGGGAGGTGGAGGGCGTTGGGCCCCCTACCCCAATGCCAGGATCTCTGCTTTGCAGAGCGGTAAGGTCCACAGCTCTGTCAGATTTCTGCTGGTTTCTACTTACAGGATCTACAGTTTCTACACCAGGATCTTCATGCTAATGGCTATGTGGCCCACAGGGTCCTGTACTGCAGGTGGGGATGGGAACATCCTGGCAGTCTTGTGAAAAGTGAAATACTTGATCCATGATCCAGAGACCTACATCTCAAAAATTTGTTGAAGGGTGTACATCGAAATTTTTAGCAACAAAACCCTGTCCTCATTTACATCAAGGGACATCACTGAGGACCCAAGGATTTAAGACACACACTAGCTAAAATCGCTTTGGTCTCTCAAATCTCTTCCTTTAGGAAGCACCTGACACGATATCACTTGTTCAGTTTCCTCTCAGTTTCTCTCTCCTATTTATTTTTCATGTGCTCTTTCTTACTTACGTGCCTGAATGTCCTGTTGCTTCCCAGAATACTCATTTTTCCCTCAGTGTCCATATTTTTAAAATGTTTCCAAATGTTCATCCAAAGGCTATGAGTTTCGATTTTTAAATGTCACGGTATTTCACAGGCTTGTAGCTCATGAGTTTCCTAGTCTGACATTCCACTAGCTCTTTGGCTCCATGAGTCTCCACTTCCACTGAGAAACTGCGGAACGACGATTATTTGTATTATATATTTGTATTATATAGAGAGGATATCCTGATCTCAGCTTACAATGCATCTTGAGAAACGTAGGCAGAAACCTGGCCCATGTAAAAGAATAGGAAATTAAGGTATTTGAATATAATTTCTAGCAGACAACATGGTGGCTTTTAAGATACATGGTCCTGATAATTTTCAGTTTAAAACTAAAAACATTTCACTGCGTCTTCACAGGCACTTAAAGAGAAAACTTGAAAAACTTCACAGTAGACAATTTTCATGAAGTATAAAAAACAATTCGTTGCCCAAAAACAAAGTATATGGAAACTTTGTGTCCAGCTCTAGACTTTGTTCAACCTCTCTCTTTGAATGCTTCTGAAGTGTACTATCTCCATCATCACATTGTCCTTTGGCGATGGGAATTTAGACTTTAATCTAAATGATCAAGCCAAAGTCAGACTGAAGAAAACTCTTTCTCTGAATGGCTCTAATCCTTCTCTGTTTCTCTTCTTGGTCTTTTTTTTTAAATCCAGAATTGAGACAGGGAAAATACAGCACATTGCCAAAATCACATACATTTTAATGGCTTTCCTGTTCACTTAACCCCATATCAACAGTGTGACCTCGCTAGCCTGAACCATGAACCACCAGGGTGTGGAGGCCAAGAGCAGGGTGGATCTGGCCTTGCTCCAGCACCTATTGCACAAAGGAAACTGTGGGACATTTTGTGGGATATTTTTGAAAATGCTGGGTGTCTTTTTCAAGACGTTTGTGCCCTAATTATATTGAAGCCAGCAATAGATTTGGTAACCAGTCAGCACCCACCTCCAGCAAGACCAACACACAATTAGCACTTGGAAAGTGAATATTACTCAGGCTCTATCTCCTCTAATCATCTATGTTTCTTCAGCATATCCTAAATTTTTATATGGCCTTCATTTCCAGGATTTTTATACACCTCAAAGTCCTTAATGTGTTTGTACTGCAAAACAGAGATTTCTAATTATTGTTAGCAGGAAGGAAAATCAGGAATGGCGGAAGACTTAAGGAAAAAAATTTTGAAGGTGTTCTAGCATCGCAAGATGTAGAGGCACATATCGTTAGTACAGAGAGGATAAAAGCAATTATCTTCTCTGACCTCTTGTACAACACAGACCACTTAACTTCCCCAAATCAGTACATTTTAAGTAGGGCAAATCTTTTAGAAAAGCATTCCATCTCGATTTTAAAATTTCCACTGGTGTAGAAAGTGCCACAACCCTTGGTAATTTGCTCCAAAGTTTAATTACACTCCCTGAGAAAAATGTGCACCTGACTTTTAGTCTGAATTTGTCCCTATAAAACTTCCAACCTTCAGAGCCTGTTATTTAACAGACTGAAGAGCCTTCATTTTAAAAATTACATTCCCCATGGAGGCAATTAGTGGGGGATTATCTCATTTAACTTTAACCACACAAAAATGAAGCATCTTGTCTCACCCAGTGTTTGGGGATCCTCCTGTAATCAACTGAGAGGAACAGGCACTACCAGAAGGCAATTCACTGCAGCTATCTGTGCAGGATTAGTTGCCCACTGGAAATATCTGACTTCTGCATTGACTACATAAGGGTGACAAAGCCGTGAGCCTAGACCCTATTCCTATCTTTTAGATGGAGAAAGTAGGGCACAACAAATCCCATGATTTTGGACTGTGATCAGCTCACATCATTAATCCTCTGTTTCCTGGGGGAAACATTGAATTCTTTGAGCTCTTCATGAAAAAACACCTCTTCCAGTTCCTTGAGTGCTCTTGGGGGTCTTCTCCCACTGCTCCTCAGCTTCTCAACATCCCTCTTGAGCTGGGATTCAGAATGGGACCCTGTACTCCCAAAGGGGTGGTATTGATGGCAATATTAGCAGTAACGTAAACCACCTCTGCTCACACCTGACATTCCCTGCTGCACACTCAACGATGGTCCCTTCTGGGCATTGCACTGCACTGGAAGGTCTGTTATGCTCATTATCCACCTGTAGCGAGTCCTAAGTCTTTTTAATAAAAAGTCACACCTACTTGAGGTAAGTTCCTGTAAAGCAACTTTGCTGTTTCTAGATAGAAAACATCAGAGTTTGGCCAAAACATCTACCTTGTTCTTTATCAGCAACACATTCACTTTGTCTACTCTTCTGGTGTTTGTGTGATCTGTAAGTATAATCTATACCGTCTGCTTTTTGTTTTTTTTTTTTTTCTTTCAGGACATAGTTAGAAATGTTAAACAGCTTTGGATCCAGAACCATTCTCTGCAGGACTCCAATGGGGACACACCTGCTCAATGAATTTCCCCCATTTACAATTGCATATTGAGATGTACCAATTAGCTATTTTTTTAATCCATTTGATGTTTGCTGCAATGATTTTGTAGCATTCTCCTTTCTTAATCAAAATGTCAGCTGCTACCAAGTCGAATGCCTTACAGAAATTTAAGTACATTACATCAGTGCTATTACCTTTCTCAACCAAGCTTGTAATCTCATAAAAATGATATCAAGCCAGTTTGACAAGATCTATTTCCATAAACCCATGTTGAAAGGCATTAATTATATTACCTTCCTTTAATTCCTTATTAATCAAGTCTCATATCAGCTGCTCCAGTATTTTGCCTAGGATCAATGTCAGGCTGACAGGCCTATAATTACTCAAGTCATCCCGTTTAACCTTTTTAAATGTTGGCTCTATACAAGCTTTCTTCCAGCCTTCTGGAACCTCCCCAGGGCACCAAGATTTGTTGAAAATCATCATTCATGGTTCAGAGAGCTCCTTTGCTAGATCTTTTAAAATCCTTGGTTAGCTCCGCAGCCTCTGTGATGCCCATATGTCATTATCGTTGCAAAAGGGTCTGGAAGCTCCACTAGAGCTTAGGGCATCTTCCAGTACCCAAACACATACGCAAGTCTGGCTGGCAGCGAGCTGCTCAAAGAAAGGAAAACAGGGAAATATGAACCTATTTTTCTCACTCTCTGCCCCCGGTCACTTTAAGTATTGTTTATTCCTGTGAGAGCATATAAATTCACATGAACGCTTGCCACAAAGCCCTGCCTTGAATAAAGCCATCAGATGAACCCACCTCCAGCTCACACAGAGTGGCAGTCACTTCCAAGGAGCATCAAATTTCTTCCAAGAAGTACTGCAGAGCAAACCTGGTCTTACACTCTCTGCTGTATCCAGACCCCTGATGTCCTCTGAGCATAGAGGTTTCCTTCTACAGACATCATGGCACAGCTGAGCCTAATTCGGGCTATGGATGTGCCCCAGTAATGTGACTAGTTCAATTAAGTTTGGAAACACAGTTTTGACAATTTCTATGTGAAAGAAAAAGAGACTGGCTCGTGTATATTTAAAGTACTGTCTGAGAGAACAGCAAATATCAGGACATCAAACAGTTTTCACACGGGCCGTTACTTTCGATACTGAAATATTCCAACCATTCATTTGTAGGTTATGTTTCCAAAACACCGCAACTCACACATGGAACGCTGCAACACTATCAGCAGTGGCTCTTGCATTATTCTCATAAGGGAATCACTGCTTTTGTGTGATTCATATAAAAATACCATAGCAGAAGTGCATCCTGTTGCAATTTTTAAATGTCCTTGTTGAAGTCCAGTTTTTCTATTAAGACTTTGTTTTTTTGGTGGATACCCAGTCAGATCATCTTCTGACAGACCAAAGAGCAGGTACTATCTAACTCTCTATGAACCAGTGGCCTCTGTGTGCAGGCAGAAGGGCTGTTTTTAATTCTAAGTGTGCACGCCTAATTTAACTTTGCAGGTAATTTAGCTAAGTTGTGCACTGAGATTTTTTGTGAACAAGTAATAAAATGCATGGACAATTTTCCACATAAACATTTTCTGAGTTACTTGCATACCTTCTGAATTCTCTACATGCTCCTTCTAACAGATGAAGCCCCCAAAGTTTTTGTTTCTGTTGGTTTTGGTATTTTGTCCAGGTATCCTTGAGATCAGTTAATGAATTAATTATTTTCTAAATTGCCCTGTGCCAATACAGCTCATAATCAGGAAGCATGAAGGTAAGGTTTTTCAGAAAGCTGATGGAAATAAGCAGAGCCCATTCAGATGTCTGTGTATATACAGACACATATACATAGCTAGATATAGATATCTCTATCTATAAATACATACATCACCCCAAATTTAGAATGGTAGAACTACCATAAAAATTAACAAATCTTTAAACTGATAAATATTTTAATATTAAATCTTACCAGGTGGAACATTTTTTGAATTGTAAAGGTGTGTTAAGTGAAAGAGAATTGCACTGTAAGTATTGTACTGTTAAAGGAAAAAAAAAAAAAAAAAGAGGCATCCTCTTAGCTAGTATCACAGATCTTGTTGTCTCACTGAAAAAGATGTAGCAGAAAGAATCACTACCAAGAATGGAAACAAAAGTGATGTGATGCTTGAGCCCTTTTCCTGCTGTACAACAGGTTGGTTCACATGAAACTGAGCAGAAGTGTGTGGATTAATGAACAATCTACACGGGATAAATCTGAGGCTCCTAAATAAACCAATGCAGTAAAATTAAAACTGGAAGTGTAAATTTTTTACATATCATATGTCTAACTTATGGAACAATCACAATAACCTGTGGAGAATGTTACCGAGAAAAAATAACCAAGGAGATGGCTAAAAAATTTGCAATGGGAGTAATAATGACATAAGCTGAATTACCACCAGCAGTTACAAAATCCTATATCAATACCTCAATATTGCAATTTAGGGAATTTTTAACTTGGTGGTTTACCTTTTTTTCCAGAGCTGTTTGTACCATCGTTGGAGGCAAAATATCTAACTAGATACACTCTAGACTCATCAAAATTATTTACTATGAGATAAATTCCTACTGTTCACCCAGGACCACACTGCTAAAAGTAGACAGTTACTTCACACATACCTGGTAGCCATGCCAAAGCTATGCAGGAACAATGCTCCGGTTATTGAAAGAGCATTGTTAATACCATTGGAGCAATCAGCTCCAGGCACATGGGAAGCACTTGGTACCCTGAGCTCAACCAGACAGCGCTTCAACATTGGCGCTTTCTTGTTTACAAAATGCATCAGTCACAAATAAAAGTTGCCTTTTCAAAAGCTTTGTTTTGGCAATTCACACATGTGGAATAACAGTCGCAAATCATAAATGTCATACCTTTGTCGCCAGGATTTGAAGAAACCTGCAGGGTTCCTGTTTGGATGCAAATCCCAGTAGTCACACCTCCTGCGATTCACATCAAAAAAACTTTGAAAAAGGTTTCGATTCTGGCAGCTGCTGTCAAGACAAAACTTTCTTTCAACTCTCACCATACTCGTTCGGGGAAGGCTCTGCTTCTTCTGCACAGAGGTCTTGGCTTCTGTCCTCCTGCACCCCGCCTTTGAAACCTAACAGGTAAGTTGAAAGTTAGTGATGAGTGTTTTTCCAAGACAAGCAGGTCCTTTAATTGATTTCCAGTAACTGCTAGTACCTTATGACATACTTACAAAGCTTGCTTTTTCCCACAAACATCTCAGAACACGGAGATGTGTTGAACTAAACTGCATTTGCCTTTTGTCAAGCATAATTTTTTGTTTGGTTGGTTGGGTTTTTTCAATGGTTAGTGTGTTTTAGGGCCAATGGGAAGAGCCACGTTGACAGCCCAGGCAAGTGAAGTTTTCCTCAGCTCCATAAACCCATTACATCCAAACTGCTGCCAAAAGGAGTTCTTCCAGGTGGTCCCACACCTGCCCCCACCGCAGTGGCGAGAGCAGACACTGGTAGATCACCACAGCAGACAGAATCATGCGCGTCCTTCCCAACAGGGAAATGAACAGCGCAGGTCTAGGACTGAGCCTGAAGAGCAAACTCCACAGGGAGCTGTGTGGGGCATCCTCCCTCAGAGGCTGGGTGCTGACACCATGTATCCCCCCTCCCCGGGACACAGGCAGAAAGAGCTGGGTGACCCAGAGTCAGCTTGATGGGAATCTCAAAGAAACTAGAGCTGGGGAAATTTAGGAAGACATGGGACTTTCCATGAAACATCCCCTACCCCCAAATCCCCACCTCTCTGCAGGTTGTATATTCTTCCTCCCAAAGAAAACAAAAAGTTAAAGGAAACAAGTTAACTTCAAGTTTCCTCCTCTGTTATTTTCCTCCTGTCCTTCAGGCTGGCACTGCTCAGCCTTCACATTCAAGCACTACACGTTTCCTCTAGAGCACATTTAAGGAGCACAGGCACGATCATTTAAGTGCACACTTTACTTATCTATCCTTAAGAACACAAAATAGACCCAGAAAAAAAAGACAGTGTCTGTATGCTCATTAAAATGCTTTCAGCCCAGGGCAAGGATTTGATCAAAAGGATTCCTGCCAATGGAAGAGCATGCTGGAGCCATTGTAAGAAGTTGTGTGTGAGCGTCTGCCTTCCTCTCCTTTTCTTTCTTGTGCCCTGTCCCTTCCACTGCCACCTCCGATCTCTTTTCTTCCAGCTGGGGGAACAGAAGAGATTTTACTTCCTTGATGACAATTGTGTCCTTTGAGCAGCCAAAGCAAAAGGCACTTTCAGTTCAAATGAGACAGTGACTTAAACCAATATTAGCCAAGACCAACATATGTTTATTGTAAAATAAGTAACCTTCATTCTGACCAGCAGGTTTTCCTCACCCCACTGCAGTTTTACTCATTGCCTCTCTCATTTTTCCAAAATGAATAAATGAAATGGCTGCACATTTTTACTCACAGCAGTGGGTTTCAGAACTTCAAATCAGAGAGGCGTTTTGATTTTAGAAATAAACTCCAGAGGAAACAGTTTCAACCAGAACTTTCATATATATATATATATATATATATATATTTTTACAGTTTAATGTAACATCAAAACTTACCTTTCCAAAAAAATGAAACCTCACAGCATTCTTTTAATCCAAATTAAATAAAGTGTCATCCCTGTGTCCTCTTCCTTCACATTTAGAGGGAAAGAAAACTATCCTGCCCATACTTTAATCGTTTTGTCTGCAAATCCTAAACGCTCCGCTGCTGCAAATTTCAAATGATCTTATACAGCCAAAGTCTCTTTGGTGTCAGCAGCCACCCAGGTAGCAACACAACCACGAGAACGCTGCTGATCAGAACAATGAACGCCTGATCTACAGATGTCATATCAAGGTAGAAATCTTGATGAGCATTGTAGTGACATTACAAAGTGGATTACACATGCTGTATCTGGGTCAGAGGAGGAGTTATTTCAGGAAGGTCAACAAAATACTTCTGACCAAACTTATATTTCTACATTTCAAGAGATACACTTTTGTTTGTTTCTTCACATTGCATCTAATAACAATATTGCCTCTGTACTCCTGTATCAGTTTGCAAGCAAAGTTAAAAGCAAGGAAAAATAACCTCACGCCTGGGGTTACGCAATTTTAGAGAAAGGTTCCAGCTCCCTGCTCGACTATCCTTCATGACCAGGGGTCCAGCTGCTCCTGCCCAGGCTCTCATTTAAGTGTTTAAAAGCATTTCAGAGAAGTTTTTGAGCTAAGTGCTCAAAGCGTCAGTCCCTCAGTCTCTCCCTGCCTTCATTCTCCACTCAGTGAGAGGACAGAATTAGGACTTCCTTGCTTTCCAGGTGTTTTGGGTGTCAAGGAAACAGATATAGCAAGGTTGTGAGGTCCTCAGATACTCCAGCCCAGGGGCAGTGCAAGTAACAAAACACTTAATTTTGGATGTGTGGGTCTCTACATGGCAAAGATGTCACTGTACAGCACAAAACATGCCTCACCTTCAGCCATCTTTCCCAGAAATGGACAACAGGCCAAAGGCTAAGGTACCTTATCTACATGTCAGACAGGAGATAAAGTTGCCCTATCCAGGGAATGCGTCATTTCAGAGCTGTTGCCCTACAGTACTGCGGGTGGGATGAAGGGATATTTGTGAGATTTTTTTTCTTTTTGGCTGTATCAACTTTTCTTGCCTTAATTTTTATATATCTATATATAATTTTTTTTTTTTTTTACAAAATTTAGTGCAAACCAAAAGGAGTTCTTGACACTGGATATCTTGTGTTTCCAAATGCAATATGCTCCCTGGGATGACAACAGCCACAAATGAAATTCGAGAGGCTGCACATCCCCACCAGCTGTGTCGGGTCTCCCGATGCCAGCAGCTCTGCAGCACCCACCATGCACCCTGAGCCTCCCAGCTCTCCAGCCCTCCTGTGGAGGACAGCCTGGATCCTGTGCCTAGACACTGGTATGGCTTGGGCGAGATGAGCTGTGCACACTAAAACATCGCAACAAGGTCATGAAAGAGCACTACCCTTGTGCTGGAAAGAGAGGCTCTAGAAGGCATACTTTAGCCTCCTTAGTCCTTACCCAAACCACAGGCAGGGATACAACTTAGGGATGCACTAGGAATCGCACCAAATAATCCAGTAGTTCTTCTTCCACCATTAAGGGCCTTGAAAGTTATTCCCAGTTTCAAATCCTGGGAGAAAGCTGGTTTCATGCTCAAGTATTACTGATTGTGAGCTCAGATATATTTACCTTCATACAGGTCCTCTGCACCACAATAGCCACCCTAAAACAGCAGAGGCAGATCTCAAACTGAAGCATTGATGTCAGCTCTGAATACCTTAAAAAGTATATATATGTCTATATATATATAAACTGAGAAAGTGTTTTACTTACCCAACCTAATTATCCACCTAACATAATAGTGTTTTTTATGGTTTGTTGTTTTTTGTTTTTTTTTTTTTGTAAAGGAAGAGAAATTAGAGAGCTACTTCTACTCACTTGAAGCATTGGGAATCCTAACACCAGAAATCTGCACATTTCCATAAGAGTCAAAAATGGAAAACAGATCTGTAACTGAAAGCTGTAATTATCAAGACTAACCTTTCCTGACTGAGAAATGCAGAATTAAAAAAAAAAAAAATCATCAAGTTAAGAAAAACTGTCCAAGAGCTTGAATAATTGAAAGCAAGAAAAAGTGTTTCTTTTTCCAGTTGCTGTCCTACATATCAAAACCTGTGAAATCCTATGGTGGCAGTAAGAAGCCTATGCAATATTCACTTCCCTGTGAAGACCATGTACTTCATTCCTGAGCCGTGGTACATGTATCAGATACGTCTGACTCCCAAGGGCATGATCCAACGCCCAAGGAGGACAACTAAGATTATCCTGTTGACTTCTGTAGGCATTCCTCCAAGTTAATACCCTCCCAGTGCTGCATTACTTTCTCTAATGGATAATTTTGAGGCCACATCTGTGTTTTAAAACATTGCTGGTGGTACATAAATGATGAGTGTGTTTGCTTTTATTACAGTGTATGGTTCCTATTCTATCAATATGCCATAAAATCCAAGGTTTAAATTTAATATTAAATAATCAACCTGTTTAAAGAGAGAAACTAAAGCCACCACCCCTATGTTTTAATAAAGCTTTACCATACACATAAATAACAGGCACAATTTATTTCCATTAGGAAGGTAAGTTTTCTTCAAAGCAGTTCACCATCTAAAGGCTTTAAATTTTGCCAGCACTTGCACAAGGTTGCAACAAACCTTGACTTATTTACAGAGAGATGTCAAGTGGAGATAAAACCACTTAATAATCCACCAGTTCTTGCTAAATACATTTTCTTTCCATGCCCTCTCTGAAAGCAGGTAGGATAGCACTCTTCTTCGGCATATTCTTAAATTACTTAGATATCCTTTTATTTTCCTGAAAGCTCTTGGAACTAAGGTTTCACAGAATAAAATCAATGGGGCTTATGTATTTTATGAACAAAATAATCCTACAAGTGTTTAAAAGTGGTTAGGGTTAAAAAACAACAACAAAAAAGCCCCTCAGCATTCATTTGAATATAATTCCGTGTAACAATAGAAGAGAGAACAACAACATAAACAAACCAAAAGTTTGGTTTGCTTTGGTTTAGTGCCTCATTCAAGACCAGGTGGCCTCTGTGACAGAAACCATCAATTTCTCATTTTTTAAACTTTTGTCAGATTCGCAGCAACAAAAACAGCGAACAACTGCCCCAGTGCCCCAAACATTGAGGAGAAAATATTCCCCCCAACAGAAACATCCGACCTCTGCCTGCCTGAGTGCATTCCAGCTTCTCACAAGGACCCTACTTGAGTGGACATCCACTCACAGCAAGAGCTGACTTACTAAAACTGACACATTGCTGTAGGGATTTATGAGAATTTCCCCTTCTTTTGTGTTCACTTATTCCTTGAATGGAATAAGGTTGGTTGTTTCTTTTTTTTAAAAAAAAAAAAAAAATCCAGCGTTCCTTTCTTCTTATCATCGCATTTGGTATAGTTCTCAGGTAACCTTGTAGTATCTTTCTCTGCTCTCCTTTCAAAAGTGCAATTAAAACTTTTGATCCCTGTTGCAGGCCCTTAGGAAGTCTCTGTGTGCCTCTATCAAGCTCTTGTTCCACGTCCTGCTGCCCCCTGCATCTCTCGCCCCACGTGAAGTGAAGCTGACTGCGATGAGCCCTTTTTTTTTTTTCCATCTCCTAGTTTTTAGCAGTGAAAGGAAAGCAATCAGCAGGGTCTGTTTGCAGACAGGGTTTGAGACAATCCCCTTCTCCCCCTCCCGCAGGCTCCGCACACACAAGAGCCACACGGGAAACAGCAAACACAACATTAGTCATTTCCTCCGCGCTGCCAGCTGCTGAGGGTTTGCACAAGAAGAACCCTTGGACTTCAGATTATTTCTTAAAACACCTCTCACCCCAAATCTTTCAGCAAACAGATGCTGGAGAGCTGCCTGCAAGGCCAGTCGAGTGCCATTTCCTGGCGTGCCCTTCCCTACCATCGCCAGTCCCATGTGCCCACCCGTCTCGCCCCGCTGCACACCCACCGTCTGCCAGGGGCTGGCTTTTTGAAGCCTTCTGCCTATACTGCAGCTGTGCAGATCCAGGGCAGAAGCTCAGGTTTAGGCGCTTCTTTTGCGGTTAGTCCTTAAGTGATGGCAGCATTTAGATCAGGGCCTATGTGACACTGTAGGGCTGGGTGACAAAGGAGACAGCTTTTGGCCCCAGAACACAGTCAACAAGTCAGGCTGGAAACAACTTGTGTGTGAAAGAGAAAAATGGCTGGAATGAGCCAATAACGGAGAGAATAGATTTAGCAAAAAAGCCAAAGCCTCATCCTCATAAATACGACTGTGATTTTGATGTGACCCTCGCTTCTGAATCAGAGGGTGAAAGCCCCATGACCATTACACTTTGCTCTGAAGCACTGTCTTGTCTCTCATTTGTTCTGGCCTGAACGTGTTTGCTCCAGCCTTCCTTCACCCTCCTCAGAGAAACATACACCTGGGAAGACCTGGCACTGGCTTCTCCAATGGAAAACCCAACACCTTGATCCAAGCAATTAGTAGGCAATAGCTCTTATTCCTTGGGATACAATAATAATAAGATAATGGCATCTTTCTCATTTTCTTTACGATTTCTTTTTCTCACCCTTCCCCCCAGCATCACAATCCCAGGAAATTATTTTCTGCCTCTGTATCTGTTCCTCATCCTCTTATGCAAGCACACTAAGGCAGTGAATCCATTAACGATTCTGGCTACATCCACCTATGCTACCAATAAATCATGTTCACCACATCTCCTTCACTGACCCTTACATATGTTCCTTACATAGTTGAATACTTTCTTATTATTTATGCTAACCTCCTTGGCAATCTTACTGCATTTTTCACCTGTTCTTGCTTTATCATTGTTTTACTGTCTCATTTTGCAGTCATGCTCAGAAACTCTTTTTAACATCTCATATGCAGCACTTCTCACATATTTGTTATATATTTGTTCATTAATCATTGGTCTCAGAGGAAAAATGATCTTCTTCACCTGTTTCCCTTTTGGAGCTAAATCACTGATCTCTCCATCCTTATTTCCTTCTAAAATACTCTTATCAATGTTAATACCAACATATAATTTTCATCTGAATTGAAGCTGACCATGGGCTTACAGTTCTCAACCCACAGAAAATTAGCTTCTACTTTGTCAGGAAAAAAAGAAATTAAAATAAATAATGAAGATACATGAATATGGGTTTCCATGCTGAAAACTGTCTGCCAGGCCCCTATATTCTGTGAGTATTGCCCCGGGATAATTTTCTAGGTCTAATACAATTAACTCTATTTCTATGGTTTACAGTCTAACTGCTTTGTTTAGGTTTTGGTTTGTTTTTTGTTTTTTTTTTTACTTTGGGGTTTGGTCTCTGTCTTATATTTCCTCATTGTTGTTCCTTCCCTACCTCCCCATCTCTTCATTTAAATGGAAAGAGTAGGTAGAATTTGGCACACAAGTAGAGACAGAGACACAGGAAAATATACGGGTTTGAGCTACCCCCGGATATTCCAATGCAGGATTCTGTTGGTGTACTAGAATTAGAGTGCCTAATACATCAGAAGAAATGCTATTTTCACAGTATTCACGCCAAATTTGCAGATGCTAGTCTTTGTAACCACCCATGCTGCTGAAGGCTAATGAGAACTAAACGCATATTCCAAAGCGTGAGGGAGTATCCTAAATATAACTCCTCTGACAACGTTGCACACTGATGTGTCTTTCGGTACCCACAGAAAAGGGCAGCTGCTCAAACTAATACTGCTTATGTGTGAACAAACTTTCCACCCTCTAGTTTCTACTTCTCTTATTCTGATATTCCTTGTGAATTGGGGAAATAGTCTTTGACACTGTTGCAAGTACAGCTGCATTAGGAACCGCTAAGGTAAGTAGGGTTTTCCCTGTGTAGACCAAGATACACTAACAGCTTCTGATACATTTTGAAGAACTATTGCACACTCTTGGCAATACTTGATCAGAAAGCAATAGATAATTTTATATTGCATGTTCATATACATACATGTTTCGGGACACACTCTTTTACTAGATCTTCCTTCATATTGATCAATGAGCAACAAAAGGGGACAGATTTGCAAGCAAGTAGTTTCTTATTAGAATTCACCAGGAACCATTGAATTGAATGATCTAGTCAGAACAATGCCTTTCATCAGCACTGACACTCTTTATTGATAGGTACAGACAGTGCAAGGGAACAGCCCTATCCCAGACAGCCAGAAGCCCAGTGGATACGGCAATAATGAAGGAGGTAGGAGACACCAGTCTGAGTCCCTGCCTTACTTAATATAATCAGGGACTTGGCATCCTCCAACCTCAGTTGTGCCTGATATTGCAGGCTGAGCGTAAGCTTCATCTGGCCCCTTATAGATGCCTTCAGTACAGGTTTCTACATCTGAGATCATCATCTATATTGCCTTATGGCTGCTGGAGAGAAGCAGGAATTTTTAGCACACATTATTTAATCCTAAGTATGGCTGTTGCTCTCCATCACTGTAAGTGGAACCAGAGAGAGTGAATCAGATAGAAAGGTCTACCCTGCACACCCTGCAGCTGAGGAAGAACCTGACCATTCAATCAACCCTACAAAATGAAGCAGTTTGAGGAGGAAAGGTAGACAAGCTCATTCCACCACCTATAGGTATGCTCACCTGCCTGGGCCAGTGTCTGCCTTCTCCAGCTGTTTGCTGCTCTGGTCCTCCAACATCATCTGCCCTTCTCTGTTGCATGCAGGCCACATGCACATTGAGAATTATCTGGACAATGCCATGTCCTGGCTTTGCTTTTCCTGCTCTAATCTGAAGTCAATGGTACACTTCATACCTGTCAGCTCATCCTCTAGAAATGGAGTTGTGCTCACACTGTAGTTACCACTGAATTTTTCATGCTATGGTTATATCTACTAATTTCTCTGCTCCCCTAGAAGGTTTCACAGGCATTGTTCCCTGTGTTGGGAACAATCAGGTATGGCCAAATAGTTCCCTTTAACTGACAAAAAGTTTAATATTTTCCATGCTAGGGGATTGTCATATCACCTGTGAGACACAGTCGGTTTTATTATTTATCTAGTAAGGCATTTTTTCCTCATCTATTGCTGCTAAAAGAGAAGGAACACTGATCTCCTTCTTAAAGTTGTCATTTCCTAACCCAACTAAATTCTCATTCCTCCTCAACTTTTGGGACAAGAATTAGTTTTCTTTTGTGTTTCTACTTCTGCCACAAAGACACTTATTTCTTCAGGCTACTCATCCTAAGAAACAGAAGGCTATCTGTTAGAAGCTCTGGAGCATCAATTGATACACCTGGGAGGGACAAGGTGTAAAGGTATTATTAGAGCTGCCAGGGACAGCCAGAGACAGCCACATAATTTAGAGCAGTGCCAGAGCTTCTCTAAAATATGCAGGTGTTCATGACCCCTACTGAACTCTCCATTAGCCAAGGATCATTGCAGCTATTAGCCTCTGCTGCTGTATTCCCTCTCTATGCTGAACTAGGATGAATTTCAATTACTGCTCCATTCCCTTTCCTTCCCTCTTTAAGGCTTCTTTCAAGAAATATCCCCTATCACGTTTCCAACAGGTTACAATATTCCAGTCAAATTTCATTTGGACAATTTTCATTTGCTTGACTTTTTCTTGCGTCAGGAGTGTTTGTTTTGCCTCCTCTCGAGCATTTTCTTTCTAATGATAGATGTTGTCACTGGATCCTAACTACTCCCCAACTTCAACTTAATTGATCAGACTTGGCACGCTTCCTAGAATTAGGACCTGAATAGCCTCAGACTATGCAAGCTTGGCCAGCCGCGTGAGATGGCAATCTTGCGTTACTTCTGTAAACCCATTCCTCTGCTTCACTTCTGCACCGTGGCTGTCCCAATCAATAGCTGAGTAATTAAAATCCCTCCTGATCAATGTTCTAGCTGTTTTACAGACTTCTCTTATCTGTAAAAACATTTCCCAGCCTGCTTTCTTTGCCTGCCCTGGGGGTCTGTAGCAACTCCAGGAATAACATGACTGCATTTGTTGTCCTTCCTCAGCTTCTGCCCAAACAGCCTCTGCTCTGACAGGCAAAACATTTGTAGAGTTTCCTGCTCTGGACACGGATATACACTGCTATCTCTGCTGTGACCGAACAACACAGCCTGTCCCCTTTAATAATCTTCTCCTCTCCCTACTCCGTTTTCAGTTCCTTCTAGCTCACACGTTCCAGGAACATCACGCTTAGCCTTAGAAATGCATGTTTCCAATTGGTGACCTTATTAATATGCTCACAGCATTTGTATAGAAGATATTTTCTCCACCCACCTTTGGTTTACATTCTCATTATCTCCTACAGCGACAACCAGCGGATACATTACTGAGATCCACGCATTCCCTCCTTTAAATTCTTCTCCTCCCACATCACTAATCTAAAAAAATGGCTAGATCATTTCCTTATTAGTGGACAATCTGTTTGCTCCCATAGGGTAGAGAATAACACAGGCCATCTCTCCTTTGCCATTTTGCTTTCTCTGTTTTGTTGTTTATAATTCCCCAAACCTCTTGCATCTTCCCCCCGCTAGATCCATTCATTTATCTGTAGTAAAATGAACCACTTACAGACTAGAAAACATCATTATGCTGCTTTCTTGTTCCATTGGCTAGCTAAGGGGTGGAAGATTGGGGGTTTTTGTCCACAGTATTTGCGTGCCTTCCCTCTACATCATTTATAAAAATCACCGTGCGTTATTCCAGACTCTTTTTAGAGATATTTTATCTGCCATAGCCCACTGACTAAATATCCCCTGCCTCTTCTCCTGGAAGCATTTGACTCGTGTGCGCTTGTGCGAGGATTTGGTGTTTTCAACAGCAGCAGCTATCTGCAACATCAACTCTGCCATCAACACTTCTCTGATCTAATTTTGCTGCAGATTTCCACATGCTCATTTCATCATTTTGCGAGATCCTGTCTTATGAATCGTTAAAACTCTGGGAAATGTACTGGGCGTTGGCACAAGCCCCCCTCTCTTTATTACACTTCTTGCCTCCTTTACTACCCCTTCTCAGTTACCCAACCGCTGCCCTTTATATCCTCCTGCTTTTGCTGGAACAGGGCTGCTTCTCCTGTACAAGGCTGTGCTTCCAATGCACTCATCCTGCAACTCGCTCACAGCTGGTTCTCCTCCTCCTCTGTCACTCCTTCGGAGTATGAAACCAGCCATCTGTCATCAGTGAACCTCTCATATTCATTGATCTTCCTCAGCACATCAACCTGTCTTTCTAATTCCACTCTCCAGTTTCTTAGTGCCACAGCTAACTGACAGTGCTTATACACATGTGTGCCTGCACACACACACGGAGAGTATTGTTCCACACATTGCCCCCACATTCAAAACAGACATCAGCTGAAAAAAGATCTTTTTAGCTTTTGGTTTCTGGAGCTGGGGCAAGTAGAGGATGATTACAATGCAGTTACGGACAAATTGCACATTATTTCATTAAATAATGAAGAAACAAAAAACCAAAAATAGCATGAAACATCCCTGCTCACCGGCAAGTTGTATTTATGAGAAGTGGTGCAGAGCCAAGCTCTACAGCTGCTAGAGAAGGTGCTGCAATGAACTACAGAGCCTCTTTCCCCTTCTAGCATGCAGTGCAGCAGAGGGCGGGGTACAGAACCAGACCTGTGCACTCTCCTATCCCAGATCCATTCCCTTTTGACACCTTCCCAACCCTTTGTCTAGCTCCATCTGTGGTCCATTTTCTTACCCTTTGATTGTGAGCACTTGTCCTGCGTTTGCATAGAGCCTCACCCACTGGGACCTGCCTCATGGCTAGTGCTGGTAGCCACACTGGTGCAAGAAACAACACCAGTAATAACACCACCAATAACCAGTCATTATTGAGGTCAATCCTCCCACAATGTAACTAAAACCAGGAGGAGATACTTCTGTTTTCTGGGTTACACAGTTTTTTGTTTTGGAGCTCTCTTAATAGCTGTCACTTGGATCCAAACTGTCCATGTTCCACTAACTCAACCACAGACTGCTCAACAGGGAAATCAGGCTGGCTGAAAGTTGTTTACAGGCGTTCTGGTTTCTTGGACCTATTTCTCTTAAAGGGTCCTCTGTTTTATGGGTGCAGCTCTGCTGAAATCAGTCAGACACCAGGATGAGAGTTATGATATACTGTGCGTATTTGTTCATTGTAATTGCTGTAAAGAACAAGTTATGCTTTAAGAATTAACAGACAGCCAGGGACGCTGAGACATCCTGCCGTAAGAAACAAGATGTCTCAAGACAGAACGATAAGGGAACGGTATGCAACCGGCAGTTTCAAGGCCGATGGAGCAATCATGTCTTTTGCAAGAAGACCAAGAAGAGCAACATAGATGAAAAACTGCTGCCCTAATCTCTTAAGATGGGATTCCCCCCCCCCCCTCAGCACTGGACCACCGAGCCTGAGAGATCACGTAACCCGGAAGAAACCAATGATAAAAAGGGGGACTGTGGAGAGTGTAAGCGCGCACCGATGGTAGAGCACAGACTCCTGTGGCCGCCCAGCGCTGTTTTGCTTGTTGTGCTTACTAATAAATTCTATGATTTGCTAGTTAATAAATTGATTCCTGTACAATTTATTACAAGAGTGACTTCTGTTCCTGGACAACATGAAGGCATTTATGTTTTTAAAACAAAAATTTGTGAAAATGTGATGTGTCCTCTTTCACCTGACACCAAATCACGCTGCAGAGCCTGGTGTTTTCCCTACAACAACTGATGACATCAGATGAATAAAACGCACAGAGGCAAGGCAGCTCGCATCAAACCTCATGGGCCTGTTTGTAGTCATCGCAAAGTTCTTCTGTGTCAGCCTGCCTGCTGCATATGAATGTTACATCCCTCTGCAAAAAACCCCTGGGGCATTTTGGTAGAAGATATGTACTGCACGTGAGCAGTGACTGATTGTCTTTTAAACCTTGGGTATCTTGCCTGATTTTATTTAGTTTTTTTCTCAAAATGCCAAAACTGATTAAAACATACGATCAGCTGATCTCTGTCAAATTCCATCATAATGGTAAGAGGCTTTTGCAGTTATGCAATGGGAAAAGAGGGGCATATTGTAATACCCAAAGCCCTTGTTTTGCACACCTATGCCTCATCTTACTTCCTCTTGAACCTTGGCCTTAACCGGTACCCCTGATCTTGCTAATTCACCTACAGAAATCGGCAGGAAAAAACCTAAGCACATGAGGAAGATGTTTCTTTGATGTAAAACAGCTTATTTACAAAGTAGACACAGGAACTCTTGTTTGTCTGAAAGAAGTTGTGAGAAAAAGCAACTTCCCCATTCAAGAATTCAAGCCTGCCTCTCAGCAAGGTTTTTGGCCAAAGGTCCTTCTCTCTCTTAACCTCCTTCCAGGGCTACCTCGCCCTGCTTCTCCTACCTCCCACTGCACTCCCACCAACACCCAGGTCCTTACCTTTGCGATGAGGAAATAAATGCTTTGGCCTGCATGGATTCAAGTTGATTGGTTCCCCTGAAGCCTAATTCCTCAGGTGAAGTATTTCATTGTCTTCATCTATCTTTCTTCATAAGGAAACCTTTTCTTCTGTGTAACACCACTGATATGTGTTATCTAGCAAGCTCATTTGCTTTAATGAGGTCAGCAACTTCCTGCAGATGAAAGACAACTTGATTGCAGCCATTAGCACATTCCAGCATGACAAACACATATTTTAAGTGAATGTTTTAGTAGAAGGTGCTGGATTAACATTTCTGTAAAGTGAGGTTCTCTCTTGACCTACAAAGTCACTCCTGTACATGCATTTTGTGCATTTCACTCTTGCCACCTCCTCATGCATTTGGCAGTCCCTGTGGCCAATTTAAGGCATCCTGACTTGGGCTGCCTCTCTTTGCCTCTGTAAAACACTCTCTCTGGTATGCACACAATTGCGTCTTGAACTGGGTGAGGGAATTGATCTGGCTGAAAAATAACAGGAAAAATAAAAGATTGCTTTCAAGAAAATAATTGTTTTGAGCTGGTTCACCAGATCCTCATGAGAACCATGGACTAGGGCTGGGGACTTCCTGCTGCCATAAGACTGCAGTCTTGAATGAGGTCCTGGGGAAGTTTTAACCAGCCGAAGTAAAATCCTGCCTCACCTCACCCCAGCTGTCAACCCTTCTTCCCATGTGGGCCAGCAGGTGGTGGATGCCACAAAAGACACTGATACATGTCCAGTAAGAACTTAACTGAAATTTTCCACTTATTTCTTAGAGCACTTTTGATATTTGGCTTTGGTTTAGACTGATTTCAAACAAATAACAATTTCCTCCTTTTCACTGATTTCTAATAATAAAATCTTTTTTCCAAATTTCTGTTCTCACATTGAAGACCAACAGCTTATGACTTTTTCTATAGCTTTTCTACTTGAGGAAAATCTGATTTAATTTCAGCTCCTTCAGGAACTCTAAGAGGTCGATTCCTGAGTGTGATATGTTGTGGGTATTTGTTCATTGAAATTTCTGTAAAAAACAAGTTATGCTTTAAGAATCTAAAGATTAACAGACAGCCAGGGACGCTGAGACATCCTGCCGTAAGAAACAAGATGTCTCAAGACAGAACGATAAAGGAACGTTACGTGACCAGCGGTTTCAAGGCCGATGGAGCAATTATGTCTTTTGCAAGAAGACCAAGAAGAGCAACACAGATGAAAAACTCCTGCCCTAATCTCTTAAGACGGGATTCCCCCCCCCCCTCCCGTTAGCACTGGACCACCGAGCCTGAGAGATCACGTAACCCAGAAGAAACCAACGATAAAAAGGGGGACTGTGGAGAGTGTAAGCGCACGCCGACGGTAGAGCACAGACTCCCGTGGCCGCCCAGCGCTGTTTCGCTTGTTGTGCTTACTAATAAATTCTATGATTTGCTAGTTAATAAATTGACTCCTGTACAATTTATTACACCGAGCAGCCATACAATTTGACTGAAAAAGATTGCTCCGTGTCTGCAGATGGTGATATTCAAGCAGTGAGGGAACTCTTGCAACAAAATACAAATAGGACAACCAAACCCCAGAAGAGAACAAAAACTCAGTTGTGACCAAGATTACTAGAGGCACTATAAGCAAGGATAACACCCAGTGTTATGACATCACATGTGACACTCACAGAAACATCACCCATGTCCATACCTAATCTTTCCACCTTGGATATGTTGAACTTCTTCAGTCCAAATAAACAAGAGTCCCAAAATAATTATGACCAGTTAGAGGAAACTTTCCTCAGCTCTTCTTAGGCCTATGCTGGGTTTTCTGTTGGGATGACCATCAGGTACTCAATTAATTTGCCTAATGTGGGCAGCTGATGCCATGGGAGATGCTGCAAGGTATTCCACCTGCTGGCCACTGCTGCTCCAGAAGGGCACGGGTCTCTCAGAGGTCCATTATGCCAGCTGACCCCAAGGAAATAGCTCAGACAAACATGAGTGACCCAAATGGCAGAATAAGACTGCGTTTAAACAACTGATTTTCTCCCCTGGGCTTAAATGACTGCTGAAGCACAATGTAGCTGTTGGGGAGGGAACACTTTCACCTTTCTCTCCAGGCTGGGAGATAAACTGTGGCAATGGGCATACAAGGAAAACCACCCGGAGATGTGCTGTAACAAGTTGTGCCAAGGACTGTTTCACAACTCAGCAGCCAAGCAAAAACGAACAACAAGAGATTTGGGAATGGATTCTTTTTCTATAGCTGCAATTCACTCACTTCCTCAAAGGCTGAGCATGCCAGAAACGGAGCCAGCTCTAGTACCCTGAATACTTGTTTGGCTCAGGCCCAGCCATCACAGAGGGAAGCAGGGCCTTCTGCTAACTGGGGATGAGCCCATATTGCTGTCCTACCCTCACGTTAGCAGAGAACAACCTCATTTCTTAGTGCATCTTTCCTGCAATTGTCCTCATTTTCTGTGGCATTAGAGCAAGGAACTCTGTAATAAATTGTACAGGAATCAATTTATTAACTAGCAAATCATAGAATTTATTAGTAAGCACAACAAGCGAAACAGCGCTGGGTGGCCACGGGAGTCTGTGCTCTACCGTCGGCGTGCGCTTACACTCTCCACAGTCCCCCTTTTTATCGTTGGTTTCTTCCGGGTTACGTGATCTCTCAGGCTCGGTGGTCCAGTGCTAAGGGGGGGGCATCCCGTCTTAAGAGATTAGGGCAGGAGTTTTTCATCTGTGTTGCTCTTCTTGGTCTTCTTGCAAAAGACATAATTGCTCCATCGGCCTTGAAACCGCTGGTCACGTAACGTTCCTTTATCATTCTGTCTTGAGACATCTTGTTTCTTACGGCAGGATGTCTCAGCGTCCCTGGCTGTCTGTTAATCTTTAGATTCTTAAAGCATAAATTGTTCTTTACAGCAATTTCAATGAACAAATACCCACAGTATATCACAATCTCCACACCTTTGAGCATGGCACTAGTGTTTTAAGGACACTGCAAGATGCTGTGGCATCCCAGTCTACTGCTTCCACCCATAACAAACAAGGTGCAGTCTTGTAGCTCCCAGAAATCCAGTTCATCAGCTCACACATGTATGCAGACTTAGGTGGCATGCTCTTTACTAAGAATAGCAGCATATTACAGTTCCTCACTTCTTCCTCTATCTTCCCATACACTTATGCTTCCCCGCACATTACAAAGAAGCTTACCTTCGCCATTCTTAGTTGTTACTCTACTTCACTTGCCCTTCAAAGAGACAAAACTAAGCTTCAAGTAATTCAAGGAAATGACCTCACTGCAGGAACAACCACCCTATAGTGCATCCATAGCTGATGACCACTGCTAGGGCTGACTGCTCAGGGGAAAGATAGAAAAATATGGGCTGGGAAACCAAAGCTGGGAAGAGCTGATGGGCGGAATAGGCTGCTGAACAATTTAATTGCTTTTTCTGTTTTGCTGGGGTGGAGTATGCAGTGTAGCAATCTTAGCTCAGCTATTGACTTTTTTTCTGTGCAACGACATATATAATTAAACATAGGTAGCTGCACACTTAGTTCTGCATTATTTAAATACTCCATTGCAGAATGTTGTGTCATACTTCATTTCCATACATAAAGAATAAACCATATAACTCACGTGGGTGCCAGAGATCTCAAACAACTAGTCTCTGTAAACCCTGGAGGTAATGCTAAATTGAGCTGAAAACTCCCATTCCAGCATCATGCATCCACTTTCCCTGTTAACATGTTTTTCCCTCAATCAGAGGGTTTTGGTTTTGCTCCAGGCAATACCTTCTCAGGAAGGAGAAAGTATGTGACAAGATTCCTGTCCTGATTTTAAAAGCTATCCAGAAAGACACTGGAGGCAGACTGGATAACAATGAAGCAATAAAATAAAATAAAATAATGAAAAGCATTTCAGTACTGAAGACTGCAGTGGCACAATGGTTTGTTGGGAGGTAAACACCTAAGCAGAGGAGTCAGTTTGGTGTATGAAAGATGGGACCTCATATCCTCGATCTGCTTGCAGTGACTTGAACCTATATATTCTAGTTTCCAGAAATTTGTGCTAACCAGTGGCCCATAAAGCAGGCTAGCGTACTGAGAATGCTCTGTTGATGCTCTTTCACTACATGTGGAAGACTTTGGTATTCACTTGGCCAGAGCAAGAAAGGAGAGTGATTCTGAAATTCCCTGGTCACATTAGACTCCTAGCCAACATTTTGGAACAGATGAAGCAGAGGTGGGACTTGGAGAATACCTTATTGTATTTAAATTCAACACAATACATATGGATAGGAGCTGAGCTGGTTAATAATGTGAAACCAGGCCTGGAGACACCTGTTACTCCAGAGAATGATGCACGGTAGCAATACAAACTCAAGTAATAGGGCAGAAAAACACTATTAGATGAGGAAATGTTTGTGAGAAGTAGGTATTGGCTAAACAGTTCATTATATCCTTCATAGTCCCACTATTCTTTCCTATTTCTTGTCTCAGCCCTGTCTCGGCCAAGAACAAGTGGCTGCAAAGCACCTTCCCAGAACCAAGAATGCCAGAATACTTCTCAGTAGTTAATTTCTGTTTTACTTTGGATTAGATCCGAAGTGGTTGCTTTCATGCAAGCAAAAGAACATGAACAGAGGACGAAATGAAAGTGTGTTAGACGTAAATACAGCTGCTTTAGACTCTGGGGAAAACAATGCAGTAGGAACAGAAATAAAGTCCTAACAGAAGGTGCGAGAAAAGAGCCAAAAAGTACCCAGTGTTGGTTTGGATGACAGAGATTGAACAGAGCTCTTCCCACAGAAAACTGTTCGTGCCGATCTCTTTAGCACTCCCTACTCACAGCTAACATGGGTCATCAGCAGACAATTCATTTTTTGGACAAATCATGATAGATTTCCAAAGCTATGTGTAGGAGGAACAGGACTGAGCAAGGCTTGCGTGTTAATTGTCATTCTGACAAAAAGTGTCTCTTTGATCTTTAATACTTGGTCACAGGTTCCATGTGACACGGTGGACGTTACAGAGGGATGACGAGTGTGGGTCTTATTCCATTATCCATGTGCTCGTGCGTATGGAGAGACAGTTCATACACCCATCTGCTCTCACTGTGCAGTCATGCAACAGTTTTTCAGATCTTTGTCTTCTGATTGGCCTTCTTTCACTTTAATTTTCTGTCTTGTTTGAACTAAGAAGGACAAATGACTAGAAAGCAACGCTCGCTTTTATCTGTCAGCTCACAGTATCACAGGAAGGCATGTGTATTGGTACCAGCTACAGATCAATTTGCAAGCATGAAATGGGACAAAACAGCTTTACAGCATTCCGAAAAAGGGCTGAAGAGGGTTATTTCTGCACTTCCTCCCTTTTCACCTGCACCCTGTCTTGGCATATGTGTTTAAAGTGGAGTCAAAAAATGGTAAAAAACTCAGGGTGTATACAAGCTCTTCAAAGCTGCAAAGTGATATGAAGCAACCCATATTTTGACTCTGCTAATCCTGTCCATCTTCCACCTTGTAGATAATGTCTCTTATCACACCTCTTGCCTTTGTTCTGCAGCTAAAACCTACTCTGGTCCCCAATTAATGCATACAAAGGAGCTGGTACAAATAGTGGGCCTGATCCTGCACACATATAACGAACATCCATACACCCAAAGTCATTCTTACCAGACGTTAGAATTAATGCTTTCATAGGTTTTGGGATTTTTTTACTGGTTGCTGCACTCCGTCTATTAAAGTCAGCTAAAACAGAGCAGGTTAGCATGCTGAAGTCCCCTTACAGCCCAACAGGTAAAGCCTTCGAGGGAAAGCATTTCATGTTTCCTGCTCTCTGTCTCAAAATCCTGAAGCTTCTCAGACTTTCAACCAGTCTTAACTTCATCTTGAATCAAAAAAAAGGGAACCAAGAAACTTGAGCTGAACACGTAGATTTGTCTGAAAAATTTGGCTAGACAGGGGCTCTATGGGGTATCCAGGAGCAGCCAATATTCTTCGCACTCTGTGCACTTTCTGTGCTGGATAGACAACTCACTAATGACCTGTATGCCAATCACTTTAAGGAAAGAAAAAGAAGGGCTCAGGGATGAAAAGAGACAAACAGAGAGTTATAATTCAGACTTTCACAGAGCTTTTAGACTCAGATGCTCCTGAAATTCATTTGTAAAGCCATGTGAACTTTCTCACTGAAGGAATATCAGCAGTGATACCATTGTGGGGGAAAGAAAAGATCTCAAGCTTTGAAAATACGACCGTAAGTGCTTTGCTGAATAGCGTTCAAGTGGGTTTGAAACTAGGTAAAATGAGTTTGTCTGTCGCTACTTAAAACCACAGATTAGATAAGTATGAAAATATTTTCTCTGCTAAGTTATCAGCACTTGGCTTCTCTTTTAATTATAGTCAAATAATGTAACAAAGGGCAATTTCCATAACACTTATTCTAACCATTTTCTACATTTTACATCACTGAATTATTCTGAACTTTTATCAGGACATGTACAACATCTACCACCTTGCACTTTACCTTGATGCTGATTCCTTTGAAAGAGCAGCAAAAGTGAGATACCTGTTAGTTGCCTGGCACCTTCTTTTGAGAGGGCTGTTCAGAAAGACACGTAATTCTTGGACACCATACTCAAATACAGCTGAGCAGGTCTTTGTTGATAAGCCATCCCACAATCTGGAATTAAATCACTTGATTTCTGAGAATGTGTTGACCTTATTGTCTCAATTTCCACTTCTCAGCCCAACACCTCTTCAGTCCTACACGCACTGTTCACTCTGGATTATTGAAAGTTGATCCTGAGAATCATCCCAGTTTTCTTCACTAGGAAGCTATTATGAAAAATTATGAAGACCAATCACTTGTTGAGCCAGCCCTGAGTGTGTCCTGTCTTCTCCCAGGATTTGAATCAGGTGCTGCTTCTGAGTCTGAACAAATGATGGCTCATGTTTCACCGACAGAGCCTTATTCCAGTCATCAGAAAGCTTTAACTTAACGGGAAATGCCTAGTGAAAACATTAGTGGCATCATTTTTAGGGGACAACACCTGAAACTAGAGAAATTATATCCTTGACACAAAAAGAAAGAGCAAAGGGTCTTTTACACTATTATTTGGTGAAATGTAATAGAAAACCAAAGCATGAAATATTTATAAACTCTGCTTTGAAGACACCTATAAAACTGCTACTGAGTTTCTTTAAAATGAATATGCAGTCCATGATTTCAAATCTTACCGTATCAGGTCCTCAAGGTCTTTTAAAACAATCCATTTTCACTTCAGATATGAAAGGGAAAAATGAACGTAAAAAGCCTTAAAGAAACCTCAAATCTTTGCATTTCAGGTTATCGTTTTGATTTGCACTTTTTTAATTGATCATTTAGGTATTAATTCTAAAATGTATTGCTCATATTTAATAACAGACACCAGAAAAACAGATCATTTAGGTTGCATTTAAGGCAATAATGTGTATTTTTTTAAACTCCTATCATTAATTTGGGAGAACAAAAAAAAAAAAAAAAAAAAAAAAAGAAAAAGCATCTAAAACACACTACTTAATATTAGAAATAATGCTATCTAGTAGATATCTTCTCGAGAAACTTCTGCTCTGAAATGTTATTTTTATTGTTGCTAAAGCTGAACCCAATATAATTGTCCTCTCCGTTACAGTAAGAACAGTGTCCCTCATGCAGCCTGAGCCAGTGGTAACAAACTTGTTAAAAACAAAATGGTTTATGTCAGGTCTGTTAAAAGGAATGAAAGAAACATTTAAATTTGAGACAAAATCCTCCATCACTGCTTTTTCAAAAGAAAACCAATCATTTGCAAGACAAATCACCATTTTTCCAGAGCACATAGGGATTTTCTTTCTGAAAGGATATTTCACTCCTAAAATGTTATGCCCTGTCTGAAACCCCAAGCTCCTCTGGTCACAGCACAACATCAGAGAAGCAGTAGCTCTTTGTTTGATGGAAACAAAATCCCCAGCAAACTAGGACCATTCATCCTCCCTTCTCAAGGCTTTCTTAGGGGCTTCAAGATATTTTTCTGCTGTTGATTTAGTTCATTTCCATCTGGGAGGCATCGATTTATTTTTCCATTTTCTGAAAGGAACTGGAGTGAACATGGCTGTTTATTTTTCTACTTAGAAAGTGCCTTACCATGCCAAGACAACTCTGAGCACCAGCCTCATCAATTAATATCAGCACCACTCCGAGAATGGTGTTTGCTAAGAAACTGTTGCTACAGAACAAGCAAAACGAGGACAAAACATTGGGCCAAATGCTAGAAGAGGCAGAGGGGAGCCAGGATCTGTGGATCCTGGCCCAGGGAGCACAGACGGGGGAGTGCTGTCTCCCTGGCATAATCCCCTCCTCTGCAGAACCCCCCTCCCCAGGCTTTGGGCTCTACACCTGGGTAGGAGGGGCTGCGCTGGGATGCCATTCACACACCATATGGAGCCTTCCTCCATGTGCAAACCAGCATAGCTGAATGCTGACTCAGCTGGGGCTGTGAAAACACACCGCGGAAAGAGATCTGCAGTACTTGTCTAACCAGGAGTGAGCAAGCCTTGGAAGAGACCCTCAGAAATAGCCCCTTGCACCAGCCGCTCTCCTCATATTTAATAAAAGTGAAGGGACATAGCAAGTTCACCTTCCCAGGCTACACATCAGATACACTGGAAGCCTTAATTGCTGCTCCTGAAACGCTGCTGAACCGACAGCATTTGGACAGAAAGCGAGCACTTTCTGTGGCATTCGCCACAGTGTTTTTTCTTCATCTGGATGGGAGAGGAGATGCTGCTCAATGGACTGTCTTTTCTCTGTATTAGCACACACACTTACATGTAGGCATGACTCCATCTGTGCTTCATCTGTGTATTTATTTTCCTTTCTCTGTGGTCCCGTGTTCTCGCAGCAGTCCCACCAGAAGTGCTATGCTACTGACCTTTAGCAATTGCTTTTCTTGACCTCCACAAGTAACAACCCAAGGTATCTTTTTATGCCATCTGCAGTGGTGAACAGCAAAGAGAAAACTATATGTTTTGACCAGCGAGGCATAAATGTCTTTTTGGGCCATAATTGTGAGTGTGTGTGTGATGACAATCAACTGCTCATGGAGGAGATTACAGGCTAACTATCAAGGAAAAAAAAAAAACAAACAAACATGAATGGAGAGAGGAGGGGAAAGAGAGGCTAAAAAGCAGGAGAAAATGATTTGTTTAATATTCCACAGAAAGGTACTGAAAGAGACAGAGATAAGACTCATGCCTTACCTCCCAGTTCAATGCTCTGTGTATTGTCGTACACAGGCTTGGCTGCTTTAACACACCACTCACTGTACACTTCAAAGTTGACATTAATATTTTCCCTGCTACTTTGCACGATCCCATAAAAAGGAATCTCTCTGCCTGAATGTAAAAACTATTATCAGGCATGCAGTTGACCAAACTCTGCCCAGATGTTGCAGCGTGGTTGCAAACTATATGTCAGCTGTTCTTTTTGCTGCTCACCATGCAGCCAGCCTGTTCATCTGGCCATATGGAAAAAAAAAAAAATGCTATTTGTGTATTGGTATTGAAAGTCAGAATAATACAGCCTTTAAGATTTAATGGGTACTCAAGCTGGCTTACAAATAACCTGCTTTGTCTGCATTATTTTGTCTGTGTCTTTCCTTATGAAAAACAAAGAATAGAAAAGTAAGATCAAAGATTGCAAATGAAGCTTTGTTTTGAAAGCCAAAATGCCTTATTCCCTTCAAACAACAGGGAAGGCTTCCACATACGGGCTTCAGGCTCACACTGCACCTTGGCCCGCCGCAGCAGATGAAGGCTCCTTGAGAAGTATTTCAACTGCCCATGCCTCCCTGCAGCCTCTCCTTCCCCACAGACACGGAGCCCAGCAAAGCCTGAGTTCATTCCTCTTCCTGCCCAAGGTTACCCTGCCAGCCCGCTGGAAAGCCTTCTGCATGGCAGAAATAGCAGCAGTTCTGGGGGGAAGAGACACACAAACTATCAGAAATGGATATTTCCTGTTAGACAGGATAAGGCACAAGTTCGTAATGTGATTCCCAGACATGACTGAAGCCAAGGGGACATCCGAGATGGCAACTCGATCTTTTTATCACACAGCACTTGCAAAGCACAACCTAGCTTGCATCTCATACACTGGAGGATGATATCTCACAGGCAACAGAGCCACCAGGGCTCATGTGAACTGGAGCTGCAGCTACGCCAGTGCGGGGACTGGAGTGGAGAAGAAGTTTCTATGGGCTTGGACAGCCCAAATTTAAGCAGCCAGTTTGGGTACCTACAGACTACAGCCTCTCAGAAGCAACTCAGCATGCCTCATCTGGGCTGGTGTCACTACTCGCACGCTTACAGCACTGCTGGGAAGCCTCTTTTTATCCCTGGTGACTGTCGGGGCAGGCTGGGCTCATAATTTCAGCACTAAATTCCCAATCTAAAGCTCAACTGTTCAAAACCATTTTCTTCTTTATGGAAAACGACTCACCACGTTAAAAGTCTGCGTGTCGAACACCGGGGACCTGCAGGTACCAAATTCTTTTACATACAGCCTTCAGCAGGGCACGTCTGGGGAGGGGGGTCCTGCAAGAACATCTCTGCATGCACGAGCACCTGTTTTTATGCAGTTACCTGCTTTGCCTGTGAAAAAGTGAGCCTGTGCACAGCTTACACGGGTGCAACTTCAGACGTCTGATCATTTGGCCCTGGCTGCGCCGTCAGCTGCTGTCACTTTCTGTTTAGCGCAGCGTTCATAAGGCAGCAGCTAATGGGGCAGGAGCATGGGGAGGAATTCTGGCAAAGACAAGTCGCCAGGATATTTATTTGGCCGTCCTTATGTAAAACAGTGCAAAAATGGAGCAGTAAAATATTGTAAAACTTAAGCTGCTACTTCCACTAATTCAAAGTGGCAGTTTTTAAATGGGGTTGCTTCTGTTTGTCACTTTCAATCATAGGATGCCGATAGTGGTACTTAGAAGGACTTCATAGTCTTAAGAAAACAAACGGGCCGCCTCCCCCCAGAGCAGAACAAACAGAGCCATATTGTCATGCCTTGAGATACATCAAGTATGCCGCACAGGGGGGTGGCCGCGCACTTCCTCCTCAGCCGACGCAAGCGAAAGTGACAACTTGTCAACTCTCTCATCCTGTTCACTTTGTGTCCTGCTCTGGTTCTTGTGCTCCCTTGCCTTTCCCTGTCTGCTCTCCCCGTTTCCACTCCCAGTCTTCAAAAGAAAAGGGCGCTCCCGCGTCGGCAGCTTTTAACTGCATTTTACTTGCGCACACCCTTTTCCTGAATTAAAAATAACTCCTTTCACCCACTCACTTTCACCTATGCACAGGACTTGTGCCTTAACTGAAGCAAGGCACAGGCAGGACTTGTCTCACCCAGGGAGGGGAGGTGTTTGTGCAGGTAGGGAAGGGCAGCGTGGGAGCCCAGTGCCTCGTCCCCTCCACACAAGCCAAACAAGCAGCAGACCTGCCGGGAAGAGGTAGGCTCCTGTGACACATCCTCTCTCCCAGCAGCAGAATGAGCCTGTGCCGTTTGCAGTCATTTTCTGCAAAGCCTGGAAAGCTGTGCAAGGCCCCCCGAGGTGAGGGCCAGGCTTCCTGCACAACCTCAGCCTTGCTAAAGGGTCAGTGGTGTGCTGCCTGCTCAGGTTTACGCTGCCTAGGGACACCAAGAAGTGCATTTCACTTTCCACGTAGCAACCTCTTATTCATCGTTACTCACCCTGCTCCCCTCACTCTGACAGCAGCCAGTTGCAGATCTAGTGCAGGGACTGCTCTGGGAAACCTGCAGGCAGCAGGCGGAGGGGTGCAGGGTGGGGGGGTCCCTCAAACACCGCTGAGGAGCCGTCTCAGTACAGAGAACACGCTGGTAGTGCTGGAGAGGGACGAATACACAGCCAGGAAACAAGTTCACCTGAGAGGAGATACTCCAAATCTCTTTCACATCACATCTTTTTGCCTAAGAAATAAACAAGCAACAAAAAAAGCCATACAGTTTAACACAAGTTGCATTTGAATCAGAATAGAAAGGGGTAGATTTATATTCCAAAGAGAAACTAGGTCTAATAGCTGAGATAAGAAAGCATGTGTGTGTGCGTGCGTGTGTGCAAATCCAGGAGGGGGAGTCAGATAAGAAAGAACGATTAAGTTCTTGCCTGAAAGTAGTTAAGCTGTCATCTTAAGCTCACTCGGTTAGAATTATTGCTGTTTATTCATCAGACCACTAAGGAACAGATGTTCACCTGGGCAAGCAAGCCTCCTGAAAGGAAGATATCCATATGTGGCAGCGATCAGGGTGTGCTCTGATTCTTAGAAAAAAACTTTTGCTTCCTGGTATTGGTTGAAGCTCAGTAAAAGAGTGAGAGAGAGAAAATGAAAGGTAGGTGGAGAAGCTAGAGAGGAAAAACAGGGAGAGCAGGCAAAGACACAAATAAGAGCCAAGGTGAAATTATAAAAGCTAGAAGGAACTCAGGGACATTTCTTGAACTTCAGTAAAAGCATCTGTAAAGACAATAGCTACAAGAGAGACAGGATAGTTAAAAGATCAGAAGCAGGAAAAAGGGAGATGAATTTTTCTTTATAGTTTCTTTCTTCATGTTGTTTCAAGTTAGCAGGCAAAATACTCAAGCAGTGACAGTTCTCTACTTCCTAATGCATCTTCTTTGCTTAGCCTTTTGTCTTATTTATCTAATAGATTTAGAGCATTGGCACCCTTTTGTGTTGAAGTTTCCCAAATCAGCCTATCTGCTACAGCCAGGGACAGGCACATCCTCCTTATACAGCCCAGAGTAAAAACCAAAGAAAACAAAAGAGACAAGAAGGACACAAACCCATGGGTACCTTCGAGGTAACAGGAATTTCATCCTGCTTAATATTTATGGGTCTGTTTGGGGCCTGAGCAATGAGAAAAAGCAGAACAACAAAAACTCAGAGGTGAACCGGGAACAAGGGAGGAGATAGAGGACTGAAGAAAGATGCCAGGCAGCTGCACTAACTGGGGTCCAGCTCCCTCTGAACTCAGCACCCGACAGCTCCCGAAGTGCGGGGCCAAGGACAGAGAGAAGGCTCACTGTCAGGCACTTCTTCTCGCACAGCAGGGGATGAGAACATAGGCCTTTGCCCCTCTGGCAACAACTTTTCAGGACCCGAATAATACTGTGGGTAAGATGCAGTGACCGTGTTTACACTCAGAATATTTTTAAACAAGGGAAGCTTATTATATTATGGCATTGCATAATCATCCCTGGAAGAAACGACTTCTTCAATTCCTGCTTTGCAAGAATCCTATTAAAGGGCAATAAGCCAAAGTGCAAGTTAATTCTGAGTGGTTTTTCATCCAGCCAGGTCCCCTTGTGTTCAGAGAGACAGGTGACGAAACTATAGTCTCAAACATGTCAAGCTGTTCTATGCACTTTGCAGTCAGTCAGATATTCTTTCTGCTGGAAAGATCACTAATTATTCAGTCGGCATTTGCCTGAATAAGGCCTCAAGATTTGGTCCAAAGACAGCAAATGTTTCTCCTTGATTATTTTTGCAAATTAAAAGAGAAGAATTTAGAAAGAGAGCATATGAAGCTTATTGGTAAGACAGATGTTAAACAGACTAGCAGCTTCCCAGTATCCCTCTAATACTTATCCCCAGTACCAAAATGTATTCCCTTAGCCTTTATAATGATAGAAGAGTCCTTAGGACTTCATTGATAGTATGCTGAATGGCTTTACAGGTCAAGAAGCATGGAACTGTTTATGCTACTAATAATATTTTACATTGACTTCAGGTCATTTTGGAATGGAGAGGATTTTTCCATTAATTAATTTGTTCACTAAGAAATGCAGTTTTAAGTCAATCAAAAGTACTCATTAATAGAAAGAGTCTCAAACGGGGGTATAGGGGAAAGGAACATTTTGGGAAAGTTGGTTTTTTTTTTACTTTTCCTTTTAATGCAATGTTTCAGAACTATAGGGAAATGCTTTTTGACTTAAAAAGAGATTTTTTTAAATGACTTTTTGAAGTTTTAACATTATTTTTAAGAAGAACATCTCTTATGTCGTCTGACCTAAAATAATACTTTGTATCTTTTAGAGGTGCTTGGGCCGATAACTGAAAAAACCACCAGGTTTTCCTACAGCTCTGAGCCAGACGAACCTTTGAGCAGCCTTGGGGCAGGGCTGTAACTTCCTTATGGTGAGCTCAGGGTGCTCCACCCAGCAGCAATAGGACAGATGTTCACAAGGTCCCTTCCCCCTCACCCAAACCTATTTCACCTGCTCGCAGCAGCCTCTGAAGTGTATGAGATATAACAACTGTTAGCACACAAGTTAATAAACATACATTGTCTTTCTTCCAAGCCCAGCCAGCAACAACAGTCATAACAGATTTCAAGATACGGCATATCAGAATCATAAAGCAACTATTTGTTAGCCCTGGAGTGAAGTCAAAATATTACTCAGCAATGTTAGGAATAAGCAACCAGTATCTGAACAATATTAGGATACTAAAATAGATTTATTAGCTTTTGCTTAATAAAGTGCATCTAGCCTTCTGAAAAGCAGTAATGTAAATAATAAGGCATTCTCCATAATTTTTTCTCATTGTGTGCCTTCCATATGAGCTTTTGTTCTTTTTGCAGACTCAAAGATGACTTTCCTAATTGCCAGCTCTGCCCTTTCATCCTAAGACTTGAAAATCTAGCTGTGATCTCTCTGTTATGAAGAGCCCCACCAGTGGTACAGTTCTCGCTGCTCAGACCTTCCTGGGATCCGCACTGACTTGGAGGTCCAAGAGAGTCCTGCTTGCCCTTCCACAGCCGGGCTGAATGTTGAAACACCAACCGGGATTCAGATAGACAAGACCTAAACAGTCATCCGACAATTTGGCACACAGTCTGCTCTCACTATGAGTACTGTTTTCACATGGCTGCTTTCTTACATTTTAAACCAAAACATCTTTTTACATGGAACAGGAAGAATATACACTGGGTCTTTGGCTGCTGTAAAGAAGCACAGTTTTACTCACCTCAACAAGGTCCCATCAGCTTACACAAGCTGAGAAACCAAGGGAATGGGCACCATAAAGGAACACAGGAGACCTTTTTTAGTCTCAAGCTTCCAAACACTGCGTGTGCAATCTTAACTGAAGTGATTGAACTGAATTCTTCCGACATGCACAGTGCTCCAACACGCTCCAAGACCCATAATGAACTTGTCCAGGCTCAGAACATTTGACACTGAATCTGTCACAGATCAGATTACTACACTGTCCTACTTCTGAATACATGGGGACATTATCTTAGCATTCTTACGTGCCCATCTTGAAGATGATAGCCAGGGCTGTCAGCATGCTGAGGTGATGGATGATGTTTTGCTAAGGGGATGGCACTCCCTGAGGAAGAATTCCTGAGACACAGAGATATGAACAACATAGATACATGTTGCTTGCAATTGCCAGAAAAACAGAAGCGCTTTTTTTTTTCTTTTTATATTAGTTCAAATAACTTGGTTTTTAATTCTGGCCAGTAATCATGCAAAAATAATGTATTCCATCTGTAGCATTACTGTAGCATAAAAGGATAAATATTTAAATACTGAATGCTTTTCATCATATAACTACTACTGTACTCTCTAAAGGCTGTCCTGAAGCACATAGTAAACCAACTTAAAAAAAAAATGAGAAAACCCCCCAAAAATAAAGATGAATTTTTTATATTGAGCATCTATTTAGACACACAAACACAGATGAACTTTTGCATATTTCTTGAGTTGATATCTTTACCACCACCATTCAAACCACTGTCTTGCATTTGGCAGTGACCCAGCTGATGGTCTGGTTTTCTCCAGTGTGGAGAACTAGGACTTATCACTTCTTACCCCTTTTGAGTCCTCTCTATTGCTACTTCCAGCAGCAATGTTTCTTGGACCATTCTTGATAACACCAGGGGAGGAAAATGGTCTGGAGGAAGAAGAGGCTATTGTAGCATGTGAATTTCTCAATAAATTTCTTCATGCAACATCTTTAAAGGCTTGTGAACAATCCCTGTTATATCCTGGTTCTTTCTTCCTTACTGATTAGCACACTGATGTTGGTCGGTTCCTCTGTTCCCCCCCCCCCCATTCCCTCTTTCTTATGCTATCTAATCCCTCCTTCCTACCATCCCCACTTAGCTCTGAAATTAGATCACTTTTGCATATTTCTTTATCAAAGCCCACTTATAAATAAAGTGAAGAAAATCAAACCCAACACTGATTCTTGTTTCCTTTCACTCTTCACCTTCTTCCCTTTGACCTGAATCCTGCCCATTTGTGAATGCCTTCTTTGATATCCACACCACCTCCTTATCCATTTATGTACCTCATACCCAAACCTGCCTACTGACCTAAGAAACAATCTTTTGTGTGACAGCAGATCAAAAAAGTTTGTTGAGGATCAGGTAAGTTGTAGCCAGCCCTTTCCTCAGCCAGTCTTTCATGACTCTCCTTAGAAAATCCAGAAGATGATCTCTTCTGTGCACCTACAGACAGTACCTGCAGGTGTATCACAAGTCTCTCAGTCTTTTTTCTTCCTTCAGACTCTGATTTATGATTTTATTCTCTTCCAACTCCTAAAAATCAATCAAACCCATAGACATGTAATTTTCCAGATCTTCACTAGATATATGAACTACTAGATGAATTTCCTGTAGCCTGTGATACTGGTACCACAGAACATGCCAAAGCATCTTCCCCATATTGCACAGCTGTGTTTCTGAAGCAAAACTTGTACGTTATCTTGCTGACTGCCATGCTTGTGAAGATAACCTTGAACACATTAATGGACCACAAACCAATATTTATCTGGCACTGCAGATAGCTTGAAACTATAGTTTCGAGAGGTGTGGAAGGCCCCATTCCCCTCTATAGTGTGTTAATGCTGAAAACAAAAACTGACAATTTAAATTTCAACATTATTAATGATTCCACTGATGATCATTTTAGCAGAAGCATCCAGCCAATGCATCTACTCCACAATCCCAAACTGCCTCCCATGCTTTCCCAGGTGCCAAAAGCTCCAACTGTGCCCTACCCAACTGCCAAAGAGTTCAGCTTTCCCATGGCAACTCCTACAATGCAGTTTTGCATTTTCGTTACAACATTGAACTATGTAGGGAGTGAATGTCAGGAAAACAGAATCAATTAAATTGATTTCAGTATCAAAATAAATAATATCAACTGTTTCATTCATTTAGGTACTTAATTGGGCAAACTTTTATATAAATTTAATTTAAACAAATCTTCTATTGAACTGCAGGCTCCTTCACCAGAAGGCTGCAGGACTAAGGATGCTGACAAATAATTAACGTTCAGTTTGTTACAGAGTCCACAATCCCCAGAACAGAAATACTGCTTTAAGAAGTTAAATGCCAACATTATGTGCCACTTCATTTTTTTTAATATGAACACTTTTGACGCAGTCCACAGCAAGCTGACAAACACTACACCACCAGAACCTTCCCATGAAGCCCATGGAGTCCTCCTGATTCACAAGAGGAATCCATAGCCTATCAGCTGTCTCCTTAGACATGCGCACTCCTACAAACAGGGTCTTACCTTTGCCTGCCTGGGGTTATCCTACCTTTCTGCATGTTTTCTACTGAAATTACTGTGACCCATCTGAACAAGATATTCTGCATGTCTTCAGATATTCTAATTTCTTAATAACCTGCTCTGGCATGATCCTGTTTTCCTTCAGTGTTTCTTTCTCCTCCTTGGGGAAATTTATGCTTGTTGCTGACACCTGTGTCCACCATCACTACCTTCTTTTCAGAGCATGAGAGCAAGACATGCATTTAATATTTTAAGCAATACCTACCTTCCCTTTCAATAATTTTTCTCTGCCATGTCTTAAATGCCCTTCTGTCTCTTTCAGAGAACTCTTTTTCCTTGCGTACTTGAAAAAAGTCATTATTTTTCACAACCTCCCATGCAATATTATTTTCATTCTCTACCTTTGCGTTTCTTATCATTTTTAATACTTTCTGAACTTCACTTTGTAATCTTTCTGGTCTTCCCCTGTACCTGATGTTTAATACCTCACATATGCCTCTTTCTTTACCCTTGATTACTTTTTTTTTTGGCTTGTTCATCATAGTATGAATGTATTTCTTTCAAGCCTGCATACGGGATGGCCCTTGGGCATTTATTAATTTCAGTTCTGCACATTTGCGGTTTCTCATCAATGTTCTTGTCCTTTCCATTACTTTTCAGTCAGCTACTCCCACAGACTTCTGAAACTTGTGCTGAAATTCTGGAAAACCAGTTGCAAGCCCAAAAGGAAACCTTATGACGATCAACACCGTTGTGACTAAGTCATCCTGGATATACCAAGCTCTCAGCCATGTTCATGACTTTCCCAGGCTTAGGCTCAAGAGAGATCAAACTGGAAGCAGAAACATCTTGTGGGCTGAGGGCTGGGAAGATCCCCAGACTGCAGCATTCCTCCTACTGCCCTTTCTGACACTGCTGTCCTCTCTCTGCACATGAGGAGGTGGGCAAGTGGTGATCTACAGCTACCCACATCATGGTAGCAGTCTATCATGGAGACAGACAGCTCGGTGCCTTGTTTGCACCATGAAAGCGGGGTAAAAGCAGGTTTGTGGGTCCTGCTACCTGTCCTGAAATACTTTAGATCACCTAGTCTCAGAGCTAGAATGGGAAAAGACATTTTAAAATGTCTTTGGGTCTACACGATTTTCATCAGCAATGTCCAGATATCAGGGCAGAACATTTTTTAAAAAGCACACGATTATGAATCTACCTTTTTATCTCCACTTACTCCTGATGAAAGCAGAAGTTTTGTCTACAAACACTGGGAACTGCTGAACAAGGCAGCAGATTGGACTTCCACACCCAGCAGCTCCCTCTCAGTATCCTCAGTAGGTCATGCTCCTCCCATCTCCCCTAGCCTCCACATACAAAATCCGGCAGCCAGAGGTGCTGAGAAGATTCACAGCCTCCCTATGAGGGCCTGTGATGAACAAGTGGCACCCACTGCCTGTATGCAGCTCCTTCAGATGCGATAGATGGGCTAGCTCTCTTGAAAGGGATTTCATCTTTATATTTTCCAATAGAAAATATACCATTTCTCTTTTTAGATACCAATTTTCTTTTAGCAACACTGTTCACATGTAGAAACCACAGCTCTGGCTGTCACAGCCCTTCTGAGGCAGTGGTAAGGGCTGAAATATCTTGCTTTTTTTACCCAAAATGGGGACAGGGGAAAAAGTCCAAGTCTGTGCTACGTTTGCACTGCTGCGTCAGCACAAACAGAGGGCCCGCTCTCATCAGCACACATTCATATAATCCTTCACAAAATAAACTTATTATGTGAATATTACTTGTTTTGTAGCTGGACACATAAGAGTATCAATATCCTAACTCTTGTAAATGTGCATTGCAATTAAGGTTCTCCTCCTGCACAGATAATACAGATCTTCTGACTTAGTGTGAGTTCAGTGAAATAGCTCAGAACAAACGTTCATCGCATACATACATCCTTGCAAGATCAGTAAAGTTTTTTACCACACAAAAATGTTTTTATGTTATTTCTTATGGAAAATGGCACAGTATCAACCAAATTTTCCTCTTTAGAATAATGCTTATCTCCTTCCTTCTTCCTATCATTTTTTTCTGTGCCCCAGAACTCTACGTAAAATAGGAAAACTTGAGAAACCAAATTTTCAGGATTAAAATAAATTCTGATATTTTGAATTCTGAGACTTAATCCTGCCCCTTGTGGTCAATGCCTCAAAATATTCTCATACATACAGAAAAATGGCATTTTGCATAAGCTTCCATTCAGATTCCCAGTGTACTGTACTACCCAGTAATACAGATTTTTCATAAAGAATAATCTTCTGAGGACTACCTGCCAATTTTTTGGTAAAGTTTCCATGTGAACTACAACACTGCAGCTATTCCTACAGATCATTTTTATAAATGTGTTTTATAGTAGCCCTTTCCTGGGAACTCCAGCCACAGATTAAGGCCATTTGAACCTAAATGCAAGAAGGAACATAGTCCCTACCCCAAAGGCCTCAGTCTCAATTCAGCTGGATCTGGGGACAGATAATTCAGCAACGAGTAGGTTTGAGTAACTAAATAGATATAACACAAACGGGAGTCTAACATAAAAGCAGAATCTTACTAGCAGCCTGTAAAATGTACTGAAAAAATAATCTTCAGCTGAGATGGCATCTTCCTGCCTCGTAGGACTGACGTTAAGAGCCAAGGTGTTTGTTGAGAGCGATGCAGTATGGGACATGGTTGACTTGTGTGCAGCTAGAAAAGTCCCGCTCATTGTCACATCTGCACACCCCTGCACAATAGAAGCAGAAGATGACAGAGTAAGTTCCTCCAGTCCCTACGGCATGCAGAAATTCACCATTTTTCCTAGCTATTCTTTTTTGTCTCTTACAAAGTTGAGATTGAGCCCTAAGGGCACTGACAAAGGGAAAAATGCTTCACAGCATTTTCCCCTCGCTATCGCTTTGGGGTATGTGTAAGATGAGATCAAGTCAGTGCCACATGAGGAGCATTCCTAATTCGCTGTGCGGTCTGTGGGCAGTCTTGGATTTGACAATTTATTGCATTTTGAACAGAAGCACTGTGAAGTGAATGCAGGAGGCAGTCTCATCACATCAGCTGGGCATTTACCATATAGCCTTCTTGCAGGCTGGGAGAAAAGAGGGAAGATTCAGTTGTCTGCCTTTGGCTGCCTCCACCCTAAAAACTGTGAAAAGCCTGGTGTCTTCTTGCAGAGAGCAGCTTTTGCTACTGCTGGCTGTCCTCCTCTTTCCGACCTGCCCCAGGGGGAGGTGAGGTTGCAATGCACAGGCATGTCCCTACCAACATCCCTGCCTCTGGTCCTTGTAGACACGCTCCTGAGACTGCATCATACTGGAAGGTCTCCTTTAAAAGGTCAACATAAGCAATACCACCACGTGCTTAAGTGATGAGCAATCTCTGGGCTGTGCTAAGCAACTTATGGTCTCAAACCTTAGATCTATAGGACAGTGTTTGCATTTGCAGTTGCAGATGAAGGCAAGGCATCTCCCTCCCACAATGAAAAAGTATTTAACACAACAAATACAATGCGTATCTCTTGACCAGAAACCCCTGAGATCAGAAAGCCACTGACACAGTCGAGTCACAAACATTGCTCAGGAGAACCTGCAAGCAAAGGGAATCCCTGTCTTGCTCTGACCTGGTCTATCCACGTGCCGCTCCTCCAAGGTAAGCCTTTTATCACTGTTTTGAGAAGAGAGGAACAGACACGTGCAGGAATTTCCAAAGTCATCAAGGAAAACCATGAGGTAGCAGAGACTGGATCATGCAAACAGTATCACATTCCCTGTATTCTGTTGGCAGTATCTGTGGTTTTACAATTTGTTTTCTTTACACTTTTTTTTTTTCCTCTGCTCCCCTCCTCACCACATTGTCCTCTGTTTGCAAAAGACCAATCTAACTCATGGATTCACAGATTTTAAGGCCAGAAGAAACTATTGTGAGCCACTAATCTGTGTTTTAGGAAATCAGAGGACTTCAGTCAGCAGTTCCTGCAGCAAGTCCACGGCTTTGGCCAGAACACAGCATTTAAAATGAAAACCACCATTTCTTTGGTTGTGATCTGATAGAAAAATTTGTATCCCATTTCTATTCCATACCTATTAAATATCTAAGTGGCTGTTAAAAAGAAACAGTGAATCTGATTGGCCCAAACTGATGTTAAACTCATAAACTAGGTAAGCTGAAGAAATCGTGATGAAGATTTGATTTCCCAGCTCACAATGTTCACTTTTAAGTTGCCTCTTTGATTTTATCATCAGATTTAGAAATCTTAAAGTATTTCAGAACAGTTGCATACAATACTAGCTAGTCCTCCACTTTTATTAAAGAATTTTCAGAGCAGACAAATGATAGACAACTCAGAGATGATATAGGATATTGACATACAGTGAAATTTCTACATTGGATTTCCTCAGAGAAACAGTTTCTGACCTGCTATTTGGGATGCAATCACTTTAGAAATGTCTGCCTCTAAAATCCTGCACCATTATTGCACCTGTCCTGTTATTAAACAGGTCGTTAAATCCATAATGTTTTATAAACAACAAAAATTACTCACATGTTTCAACATGTACTACCCCGATCCTGAAAAGGGTCCCAGTGTTCACTGCGTATTGGGGAGCGACACTACTATCGCTCCAGACGAATATAAAGTGAGTATAAGCAAACAAGGCTCAGAAATTACTTTTGTGGTGTTGTATCTGTCAGGAAAAAAAAAAAAGGTATAATCTCATTTCAGAAATGAGGTAAAATTACAGCATTACAGATTGTAACACAATATGCGAAGACCTTCCACCTTGTAATAGCGAATTGAAAGCTAGTCCTTAAGCAGGGGTGGCTATTGCCCTGCACAGATATTATTTAGCATACTAGTGATTCCTTCCCCAGCTCAGGTATATCTACACAGGGCTGTACAGACAAAACCTAATCAGTTTTGCTAAATAGGGATAAACTTCTGAACTGAAGCCAACACACAGTTTAATTCTTACATTTACAGCTATCACTAAAGTGTCTGTGTCCTGTGACTAACTTGCAGCTGCCTGGGAGAAATAGTTGTCCATTATTTGGAAAGCAAGCTAAAGGATAGAGAGGAAGCTCGCCAAAGAATCAAAGCATGTTGCATCTGCAGTTAAAACATTTTAAAGGATCACAGTTATTAGAAATTCAAGTTTTGCAAGTATTAAAAATAAATCTTTAATTCCCCTACAGATTCCTAGTATCCAGACTACTTTATAGAAACATCTGGATAAAGGAATAAAGGCAAATCCATTGTGTTTCTAGACATTCCTGGAGCACTGATGTTCTTGAGATTATGCTATTGGATTACTGGTATAAAAATAATAAATATTTCCAGTACTTAAAGCTGTAATGCTTTATGTTGGATTTGGATTTTGGTCTCATTTTAGTAAAAGGTGGATGGAGATTCAGAGTCTCTTCCTTAGCCAGAAGGATGTAGAGAGTTTATTGCTTGGTGACCTATATTTTTCTCCTCTACAATATTTGAAAAGTTATTTAGCAACTTCCCTGCCCTTCAGTCAACCTTTCAAAATAGCTGTCAACACAAAAAAAAATGGTTAAGCCTCTGTTCTTCATTCCCACAACATATGAAAGTGAGGGTTTGCTAATCTATGCTAAGAACGCTCTAAAATATCCCGATCTGCACAAGATGCATTAATTTGTGTTTATTGGTTTAAATGGAGGGCAATAATGCATCAAAAAAAGCAGGGTCTCACATGGAAGGGGTGAGAGAGGCACTGAAGTGAGATCTTTGGTTATGTTTTCACAAGGTTTTGCAATATTACAAATGTATTTTCTACAGGTCACTAAGCTAACCGGGAACTTAACGATACAACTGGCTCAGGCTCCTATTTGTTAACAGAAAATGTATACAACCCTTGCCAGCGGTCCAAGGATTAAACAGTTATAAACTTCAGACTGTGCCCAGAATGTTGCTCCACCATAAACATATGGTACACAGTTACGCACCCAGCCTGAGCCTTTCCCTGCCTGAGAGGAGAGCACAAGGTGCAGCGGCGGAGGAGGCTTTCAAAGCCCCATTTGTGCGAGGTCTTCACCCTTCCCGCTTACCATTTCTCTAGGGAGCAGCAGTGTGTTGTGGAAAGTACTGGTAACCAAAGACAGCAATGTAACAGCCTAAGCCTGACGGCTCCAGTCCAGTTCTTTCACTGTATCCCCTTTACTGTTCCCTCTCCTATTGTTGCCTTTTTTAAAAAAAAAAAAAACATGCAAGTTGCCATGAAAAATTTGTTAATGAAATATTTGCTTAGAAGTCTGTTCTGGGCTAGGCTGATAACCTATCTGTGTTTGAGTTTGGCTTCCCATATTCTAAATACTCATCTTCTCTCTGTTTAGCTTATTGATTGGTTTGGCAGGAAAAGCAGCCTTGTCATCAGTGACCAAGGTCAAACCAAACAAAAAGGGACAGGAGGGGGGAAAAAAAAAAAGAAAGAAGTTGTTGGATGGATCAGCTCAGTGAGACAGCAGTGGAATATTTGAGTTCTTGCAACTTTCTTTCAGGAGACGGGTCCTGGTCTGCCCAGGGGCCTGCTTTTGCAAGGTCACAAGAAATTGCTGGCATCAGCTCAGCCAGCGTTTGTACATCGCAGGAGAGCCTAGAGCCCCGAGTCAAGCGGAACCAACAGAGGGAAAAGGTGGACACGACCACACCAAGGCTGGGTCCAAATGCCCACAAAAACATATCCTGAGAGCTCTGGTTCTGAGCAAATGGGGCACTGAGTCAAATATCTCCAACATCTAAAATTAGAAGCTTAAAGCCCACGTCTACATATGCAAGTAAGAGTCACCTGTTCCCAGAGGTGCCTAACGCTCTGTTTCAGAGAACACGGCAGCTGCACAGGAAAACAGGAGCTAGTGATGGGGTTTGTTGGTTTTTTTTTTTTCCTTGAACATTACTAGGCACGGGCTTCCAGATCTAATTCTTCAAACACAGTTTACAGCTTTTGGCCTCAGCTTTCCAGTTCCACTCCTAACATCTGGAAACAGAAATCTGTGTGAAAAACGAGTCAGGAAGTTTAAAAAGGACCAATGTGGACACATGCAAGATGTAAGAAGACGCTGTCAGCAAGGCAGCCGGTACCTTCCTTTCATGCAAAGCTCAGCCTTATTTGGGGGATCTTTATTTTACCTGAAAGTCCCAGTACACAAAATGCATATAATGCCCTTATAGCTAAACAGCCTTATAGCCTTCTACCTCAAAATGCAGATGAATCATGCAAAGTATCCAAAACTATATAAAACTCATATTCGTGTGTTTACGTAATTCAGTGTGATCAGCAGTTTGCATTTTCACAGAAGATATGTGAAACCACAACAGGGAAGGCTATATCATGGCTAAGCAAACAGAGATCTACTGTACTGTGGTACCTTACTGTAAAAAAAACGTACATTTTGGTCTTTGCATACAGTACAGCAGAGGTTTTCTGAAAGGAATCTGCAATAGAATAGACCTGCTAAATAAAATACCTGACAATATTGTTATCTGGTACAATACATTCATGTTAGTGGCTTTACAAATGAATAAGAGGGTGCCAGAGGCTCATAATTATGTGCCATGAACTAACTGTTAAATCCTGCAGTCTTTACTCAATATTTATATAGCTCTGACTTGCGGGGAGTTTAGTGTGATAAATGCCAGAGTAAAAGAAGTAAAAGGGAACTAAATCTATTCCCAGGTTTCTCTTTAATCTTGTTACTTTCCTTCCCACTAAGGAACTAATTCAGGGATCAGTGTGTTATTCACAGTACATCAGAAACACTTTAGCAGAAGTATTTCATAATTTATAGCACATGACCATAGCAGCTGAGAAATTCAGCTTCAGTGGCCTGGCTGAACTGATGAGACAGAAGTCCAACCTCCTACCTGCTAGCATGGTCTCATTGACGAAGTGAATAACATGGGTCTGCACCACAACAAAGAAAACAGATTGAGAAAGATGCTGCTTGTCTATATGTGGTGGTGCCAATTGATCAAGAAAATAATTCTTCCTTCAGCATGCCAACCCACATTTCATAAAAAGGACCACATTTGTCAAGGCACGTAGAAAGCACAACAATCTTTCTGCACACAAGGTACCGAAAACAAGGTTAGCTGACAACTGTCTGGTTTGCACAGGCAAAGGCCAAAGGCTGTACAAACACATAGACCTCTATTTTGAGCAAGAAAAACTTCCTTTGGTGGACCAACACTGAAACGTTGCAGGGGACAATTTGAAGAACGGGGTGCAGGCAACACCTCTGAAAATCAGGCCCTGTCCAGATGCATCACTGGCACCTCTCAAAGTCACCAGTTGTTCTTCATGCTTTGGGGCAGGAGCACCTGACCATCCCAAAGGGTTACAGGAGGAACCTCATGAGACAATTTCAAAGGGCTCTCTAATAATCTGAGCCTATGGGTATGGTGCTGTTCTCCACTGCAGGAAGATTTACTCAGGATTACCCAAAGAAGATGGAAAACTGGGTAACAAGATCAGAAGAAATGTGATGTCCCTAAATAAACCAAGGCTCTGGTGTCTGACATGTGGATTTAGCTGCCCTTCGCCAAGAGTGCTTTAATTTGTATCACTATAATCGGGTTAAGAATTATTGTAGCCAAAGTAATTAGCAGCAAGCTACCAACCAGCTTCTTGACACAGAAAGCAAATGGGTTTCTCCTCCAAGTATCTGCCCCCCTGAGGGCTGGGAGGTAAAGAGCAGGAGGAGGGAATTAGGGGTGACCTTGCATTAATAAACAGGAACATGCTCCTGGATCAATGGGCAAACCTGGCACAGCTCAGAGAGGAAGCATCAACTGTGTCATCGAAGTATCTCTGATATCCACAGGGGTTTCGCAACGGATGCTTATGCAAAAGAGGTAAACACAAATGAGGCTGGTGCAACAGAAAAAAAAAAAGCTACGGGAAGAGAGAAAGAAGGTGTGAGGATGAAAACAAAAAAATAAACAGAGAGATTGGTGTGGGCTGGTTTATTTAAAGAGCCCTTACATTTGTGTTATTGGATTAGGCATTTTGACCAAAGTTTGTAGAATTTATTTTGGCCAAAAATGACTAATATGAATATTGGCCTCATGCCTGAATAAAGGAATGTAGTTTCTCTCTCTAATCAGTTTGCAACAGATAAAGGCTAACTAGAAATGAGTAATTCACCATGACTCAATATTACATGGGTTGTATTTTAAGAGCTGAATTTCAAGTGCATTTCTGTTCTTTATTTCAGCTGTGCTATCTTTTGCTCACCCTCGCTACGCTGTGTGTCAGCCTGGCTTGGCAAACTGGGAATCATTTTCTTCTGTAAGCCTCATGTACTTTTTAGGAGACTCTGTCTTCCTGGAAGCAAAATCAATTCAAGTATTCAGGAGGCCTCTAGTGGCTTATAGTTTCAGAGGAAGTTTCCTCTGAAGCCTAGTCTGTGAAGCTGGGAAAATATACAGAAGGTCAGGGAAACAAAAGGGACTCCCCACTTGTTGTTTAATGCCATTGACAATAAATAGCAAAGCTTGGTCTCTGACTTTAGTATCTAGGAATCTGGCCCTTGAGGCCCGAGATACATTTACACAAAACACTCGGAACGTGCAGAAGAGAACAATAGGGTCTCAGGCTTGTTGGTGTCTTACATGTTTCTAAGCATATACTGGGAGAGAATTACAACGTGATGAGCTGTATATTTGAAACAGCTGCCAAAGGAGAGCCTATGCCAGTTTCATTTTGATCCACAAATGTAGACGCTTTCTATTACTGACACTAGAATACACAATAGGTTTCCAATGTGGTGCACGGGCACGTAATTCCCCATTTGCAACTCCTTACCCAGTTCTCACACCAGGCTGAACAGATAGGGCTGATCCTGACTGGGGTAACTGGCACCAGCCAGGCTACCACTGTTTCCAACAGCTGAGGCTCCGCTCCACAGCCTGCTGTACACAAATACACAATATTACATATTAGATCAGAACCCAGATCACCTGTACGCTATTTTCACATGCAGGGTTATTAAAAAGTAAGAGAAGAGAAATCATGAAAGGAGGTGAGCTAACTGAAGTCCTGCTGTCCCTCTGAGTTTTGGCCTAGACAGTCAATTCTTTCTTCATCACATATGTATTTCCCTTGGCCTATTTTTATATGTCATAGGATAGTCAAAGAAATGTCCTTAATTCCCGGCACTTTGATTCACCTCCACAAACTAAGCCTTGTTTTAGGTGACTTAGCAACCATGTGATCCACCTATTATTAGAATAGAGTTAGCCCTCCAACCCCCTAAACTCCTGCCTCCCCTTGTCCTTATATATATCTGTCTCCTAGCAGAAAAGTGGCACATGACCTCCTATCCTCAAGAATACTTGGCACAAGTCCCTGCTTCTCAGCCGAACCTATTGTTCTAGGAGAGAATGACACAGGCGTGCAAGAGTCTTGCTGACACTTTTGACTTTAAACATGAAATGCCATTAATCAATCAGCTGCATCTGTTTGGAAAAATTAAGTGGCTGGAATCAAGGCAAACACAATAAATAATCCTTAGGCAAACAGGAAAGAAAATAAGGGAAGACATGTTTTTGACTTCTTGTTACTTCAAATTCGTTTGATTTGTCTTTCACATCCTCCTTACAAATATTAGACTTGCCGAATGCACAGTATTAAGATATCAAACTCAAAAGGCTTATGCAAAGTACTGCCATGAAATTAAAGGTGCTAAGCTTGCAAGATATCAGTGTCTGCCACAGAATTTACACATGACATGGCAGCAGAGAGGGTTTGAATTCACAGATGTGAACTGGACCAGACTAGCAAAAGATTGTGCCCAGGCGACATTTGAAAGGTTGATTTCTCTTGCCATCCAGAACAGTTGCAAATGTGATTTATGATCTCAAGAACATGTTCATTCCTGCTACAAATGCTTCAGAGACTTAATATTACATGGAACCATTCCTGACAGGTTCCGATATCCATCAAAATCAGTATTTAGTGGCATTTCAGACAACCCATAGCTCCTTGCCAGATGGACACCCACACAAACAGCACCTCACCATTTAGGTGCCCGCTGCTGTAACCTCTGCACAGATGAACGGACAAGCACTGAGCTGCACCAGCCCTTCTGCAGGGCCCTAGCGGAAGAGCATCTCTAGCAGGGGGGAGAAACAAGGAATAGCTGTGGGCAAGGCATCAGGCTCAAGAGGATCCTTGACTTCCACACAGTCTCCAAATTGAGCCTAGTGCCCTCTTCCAGCCCTCATCTGCACAGCCTGGAGTCCAGGCTTATAGCCCAGCTTTACCTACCCCTTAAACTGGGTCAACACATGGGAGAAAGAAGACAGGCTGTGAAACACCACTCCCTGCTAACCAAGCAGGGTTTATCACTGCCCCAAACCACCAGGCTCATGACCACAAAGACCTGAAAGCCTGGTGGAAAGAAGCCACAGAGAAGCCTCATGCCCCTCCTCAGATCTGAGGCTGAAGAGCACTGCTGCTCCTGGCCCACGCAGGTTTGGAAACACAAAGCCAACCAGTTCATAGTGTGTGCACACGCAGAAACTGAACCGAACCCACCCACCTACTTCACACAGGCCATTAAAGGAGAGCTATTTCCATCCATGCTGATTTCACCTACAAACTTCCATCTCGCTACCAATTCCTGCTGCAAGTACCTGCCTAAATGGTATAAAGTAATAGTGTAAGAGATATAAACTGGTCAGAAGGCTACAGGAGCAGGGGGTGGGAAGAGAAACAGGGGCAAAGCATTGTAAGTCCCATCTCAATTTCTAAAACAGAGCAAGTATGTATTTAGCTTGACCAGAACTATTTGATTCGGTTCAATCTGAAATCAGAATTTCTTTCACTTCAAGAGCTGCTTAATCCTTTTAAAAACAAGATTTCAAAAACGAAAACGTCACTTTGAACTAAAGGCTTTGTAGTGGCTGAAATACACAGGGGCAAAACACTTCAACTTTACAGAAAAACAAACAGAAATACATTGTGAGGAGGGAACTAATCTATAGATATTTTTGGTCCCTTACACAATCTGCATTTCAGAGTGAATTTCCTGTTTGCTCAACAACAGAGCTTGTCAGACTCTACGTGTTCCTGGAAAGCAGCATGTACCTATGGCTCAGCCATGGACTGAAATTCAGTAGATATAAGTTTATCTCTCAGCTCTGATAGTGTCCTTACCTAATGCACTTTACCTCTGGTGCCTCTCGTTCCTCTTCCACTGTAATATTTAGGGCAGAAACACTATTGCTCTCATGTGTTTCTGCCATACAAGCTGCCACATTGTTCGCGTTACTGATAACAATATCTAGATAAATAAGGGTTTGTAGGAAGAGCTAATATCTCTTATTAGACTACCTGATATAATCAACAAAAGTGAACAAGTTGTGAGGTTAAGGGTCCTTCACTTACACTCTAGTGGAAGTGAACACTAGAGAATCTGCTAGAGCACTCCAGTTCCAACAGCATCGCTGCTATTGGAGAGATAAATAGACAGAAACCTCACTGCGCAAAGTGAAGTGCACGTTTGAGATGTCCCTGATCACTTCCTCCAGAAACAACAGAAAAAGGAATAGAATTGCATACAGATTTCTGAAACAAATAAAAGGGTAAGAAAATAAGTGTGAAGAGTCTTCTTTATCCCCAAAACCTTTCATATTTGTAAACTGAGTCTGCAATAACAGCCGTCCACAATGCCAAAAACCCAAACTGCTGTCAGTCATTCTGCTAGTAGTTGCCTGGGGCAACTGCCTTCAACTACCAGTGGATTCAGAAACTTGCTGCAGTCACGAATGATGGAACTGATTTTTATTTTCAGTTGTCAGGTTGCAAGTGAGGGTCAGAATATTCAGATTTTCTGATCAGTAACATGAAATATATGAGAAGTCCTTTTTATATCAGGCACACCTATCAGGCCAATTTGATAGATATATGTCAAAATACATGGGTCCCAGAAATGAAAACTAGATCTGTCACCACAGTGTTGCAACCAAAAGTAATGACCCCAGTGAGACTGTGATGAAGCTGGTGCACAAGACAGCGGGAGTTAAAAGCCCCGATGGCAGCTTAGCAGATTCCTTTGACTTTGCTGATAACCTAGTGTTAAATAAGCTCTTTTCTGGAGGAATAAGAAGCTTGATTTATAATTTCTGATCTTTAAAAGACCCCATTCAGGCATGAGCCCCCGCATATCAGGGCAATAAAACACACTCGGGGTCAGCAAGTTCACTACAGGAGACAGGTAAGAATTTTTATTCAGAAAAGCCAGATCCTGAATCCCAGCAGAGGATGACTCATCACTGTCTGCCACAAGTGCTTCACAGACTTCACGGCTGCCACAGAGGTCTTCTAAATACACTAAAACTGAGGTTACACCAAGTTTCATTTAAGGAAAGAAACTTCCCCATGTGATAGTAAATCACTTCAACTACTGCAATAATTCCTTCCCTTTAGGGTTTGTGGGGCATTTGAGTTTTTCCCTTAATTTGCTGTAGTTTTAAAATCAGAGTTTATCAAGCCAGATATTTCTCAATGTCCCATGCTGGGCTCATGGGAACTTTGAAAGAACACATCGAGGCTCAATAGTGAAAAAACCAGTAAAAGCTTTAGCAATATTTGTTATCTGACATGTCCACATAAAACTAAAGGTCCAACTAATGACACAGCGCGGTCCATTACAGTTGACAGGAGCATTCACTGATTCCATTGTGGTTAAAAAAATTGGCACATCAAGTTAAAGGACCTTTTTAAGAAGCAGAAGAGTTTTTCAGGGGCCTAATGTACTAAAACATGAAGATAGACTGGTGGCGACTCTACTGTTGAATGACAACAGACAAAATCCTCAGTCACCTCATGGAAAAGACATCCAAACATTATTTTTTCCAAAGCCATCCTTCTGGAGACAGCTAGCTTGTGATGCAAATACCAATAATTAAACCTTTAAAAACCAGTGTCAAGTTCCATTAAGCCTGGCCAGAGTGTGCTGCTTTATCACATCATATAGGGACCAGGTTTGGTTCTCATTTACAGCAGCTTTATCTGGAGACATTTCCGTCTTTTTCTCTGGAATCACTCTGAAGTTAGATGAGACGAATGAGATGGAAAAAAAAAAGACAACAGTAGGAACACTGATGTGTAGAAACTTCAACCCAAGTTTTGACGAGAGGGCTCTGTTTCCAGGAGCCTCACAGCCCAGACTAGCAAGGATGACTGTTGTCTTCTGGAAGAGCTGCAGTCTCCGAGGGATTCAGCTGTAGTCAGATGCAGATCTGGTGGAGAATACGAAATATTGATGTGTCTGCTCTTTGCCAGCACTATCTAATAGTGGCTTTCCATGAATTGGACCAATTGGAGATTCTTTAACAGAGAAAGATTTCCGTCTTATCTGGGTTATGTTTGAGCCATTTCCATTTCTATCTCAAGCTTAGTTATACCCAGACATGTATTTAATCACACCTATTTCACATAGATTTAATCTCCCCCGTTTGGTTTATTAATACCTTTGAATTTTCATCCTAACCAGACCCTAACAATGGTCTCCTCTAGAACTAAGAGTCTCATAGTGTACAGTGAGGTCCAGGAGTGAAGATTTCATGACACACAATGAGGCATTCAATGAAAAGACTTTTACATTCCCAGATGAAAGTCAATTTCTGCCTTTATTATTCATAATATGATTTAAACCTGTGTTAAACACAGATTTAAGAGGCTGTAAGCCATGGTCAAGCCAGTAGTGACATTTCTCATTCTTTCTCAGACCTGAATCAAGGCCCTGCTGTCAGGCATAGACTGATGGGGTGACACTTAGAGACATCTTCTGAGCTGCCCCAACTTAGCAAAGCAGAGAACTTGGACCTTCTACAAGGGGAAACAATGACTCAGATATTTTTGCAGTCTACAGGCATTTCAGACATATTAACCCCATGGGAATGGAAATGATTAGCACAGGGATATAGCTGTAAGATGAAACTAAGAAGACCTACGGTGAGAGGAAACTTTCCAACTACCATTAGCAGAAGTGACCAGGTTACCTCAGTTCTCAGTCATCAGCTGAGATAGCATTACAGACTATTTAAGAGTTTTTATTCCAGTCCAGTCACGGAACAAACCATGTTGATATGTCGTATTGAGGAGGTGTCTTCTTATTGACATCGGCTGTAATTTATGCTTACGTGCTGTGTTTTGCTATTGGGGCAGGTCAATGTGTTTTTCCTCATAATTACAGTAGGCTACTTCATTAAGCCTCAATAACCTGACTGTCTTTTCTTGGAAGTTCACACTCTGAAGCTGAGCAAAAGACATGTAGGGAGAGCACTGGAAGGCTGGTTGCTTGATACTTTAAAAACTAAATTAGAAAGAGCATCACAAAATGCAAGGTAAGGAGCATTGTACTGGCAAAGAGATGGCTTGGGTGATCTTACGGGTCTGTTCCATCACTAACATCCTGTGTCCAGGAACAACCCATTTAATTCCAGGCCAGTCATTTATTATGACAGAGAAGCAAAGTAGAAGGACATATATTCTACTGAGGAAAACGGTATTTTATTATGCCAACTGAACTCAGAGGACAGGCAGTGAAAACATTCTTATATTTTGTACCATTAGCTCAGCCAGGCCTCTGCAATGTAACATTCTGTCACTTTCCGTGGATTAGCTCATTTACAAAAACGTGCTATTTTACTGAAATTAGCACAGAGAGAATATTGCACTTCTCGAGCTGCTGCAGCATAACTGTTTGTCAGTAGATTTATGTAATGGATTGTTTTCCTGCAATCCCGGATGAGGGAAATACTTAAACAATAACTGCCATGGGGAGTGTGGACAAGGCAATAATTACTTTCCATGGTGTTAATAAACCTCAAGGCTACTGGCCAAAGTATATTTGCACTGAAGGAGATGTCTGTGGAGATTACACAGGAAATTTTAAGACAGACAAGGGTCAGGAAGCCCATCTAGGTCTGCTTCCTCTGTTGCATTAACAGACACCCCCCGCCCACCCATAACTGTTCCCAGCAAGCTTGTTGGGTTTTTTTTTTAATGGAATACTGTCTAGTGTTCACTAGTTCCTTCTTTGGTGTCCTCTGCTGAGTGACTGGCTTAGTACACCGACTAGGAGCAGCCATCATTTGGTTATTCTCCTTTTGTTTCCTGCTCAACTTTTAATCTGTAATTTTTTAGCTGGAAAATTGTAACTTCCAGGAAATGCCTCGGTTCTGGTAAAATACAATTATTTAAGAATGATTGAAACACTTTAAACCTGAGTGATCCCTGGAAGCTCAACTCAATCATCATTTCCATGAGTGCTGTGCTCCCAGGTCTCTGCCAGACCCAGCAAGCCATGTTGGGGAGCCTCACATACACAAGACTCAAGCTGGGATTTTTCAGGCTTCCAGAGCTCCTGTCAGAGCAACAAAGAGATAAGCCTTGGATAAAATCAGAGACCCCAGAGCTCTGGAGCAGCAGGTAGCCAAAAAGTAGGCTCAAGGCTTTCCAATGTCTGTAAGATTCAATAGCACCTCATGCTGGTGTTTGCATAAGTAACACAGAGTACGTAACTTTGTTTGCAACGGGACATTTCCAGACATACAACTTGTTGCAGGCAAATGGTCAGATGCCTCAGACCTGATACAGACCTCTCACTTTGACCACTAGTCTGCAGGACATTTCTGCAGAAACCTATCTTCACAGCCACATTCTCTTTCTTTTGTAGCAGAACAAACCAGAAATGAGTTTACTGATAGTAACACTAGTGCAAGTCTGGAATGAAATAAAAGTCAGGTCCTCTGTACCCTCCTCTGAAAGTTATGCCATGCAGTTTACTGACAGATAAAGCTTTGTCTCCACTGGTAAATTCAAAATACCGCAGACCATTCTCTGGCACTGAGGCCAACTGGCATGAAACAGATTGCATCTATGCCATTAAACTCTCCTTGTCTCCAAAACAAGGTGACTGCATCCAAAACACCTACTGGGAAGAGTCTCTGGGCTGCGCTAACCCCCAGCCATGCCAGGGAACTTTTTGGATAGTGGCGAGTGGCAAAAGACAAAGCTTTTCCTAATAATTTAACCATACAAACAAGCAGGTTCCAGTGCCTGGTCCAACCACCTGGCACCACCTGATTTATTGGGATATACTGGCCTCACACACACTAGTACTAAGCAGTGCAAAGCTACCAGTTTCTCTGTTTACCCTCATATCACCAGTGAGCAGGGCTTTAAAAGGAGATTGTCAGTGTTCTCAGCATGCTGAGACTGGTTAAGCCCATAGAGGTCTCTAAGAAAATGTGCTTCTAATTTGAAAGCTTAGTCAAATAAATAAGTGGTAACCAACATTGAGAATGGATATTGTGAGCTGCATTCAACTGCGGCAATTGACTTAGACCTTCCCTCACTACAGGGATGACTAATCACACAACTATTTGTGGGACAGAGCACATCAGCCTTGTTCACACGAGTGAGCACACACTAGCTCACACGTCACCCCACAGCAGCAAACAGGAATAATCAGGGGAAGAAACACTCACCAAAGGAAGGGCAACGCAATCTGGTGGTACAGATTCAACCTACCTGCATTGAAGAACATGAAAAAAAAATTCCTGTTGCCTTATCAACTCCAGAGTAGATTTCTCTTTTATCTGAACTGCCCTAGGTAAAAGAAGGAGCCATCTGTGGCTCTCTTAACTCTGTTGCATTCTATGTTGTGCTGCCGGAGCAAGTACCTTCCTACCAGCTGACGACTGAGCAGAACAAAGCACAGCTGTATCCTATTCCCAGGACACTCCCTGTCTTCTGCCTTATGCAGGGAATGGAGAGAACACCTGGTGCAGGAGGCAGATTCCAGTAACCCTCATCCTTAGACATTCTCCATTTTCAGATAAATTCTTCACTAGAAATTGTCAGACAATAGCTGAGAAAGGCCTTATGAGAAAAAAGAATACGGCCTCATAAGTCCCTACTGAGAAAACAGCTCCATCAACCACAGGGAGATTTTATATGAACCTTAGGAACAGCAAAATGACACATAAACATACTCAGAGTATTGCATCAAACTCCATTTGCCATTCATTCTAGCTATACTGACTTGCAACAGCTAGGAATCAAGCCCCAGGCTTTTTCAAGAAAAGATCTTTTCTGTGAATACCCAGGAACATATGTAGAAGGTAAATATCAAAATGCAACATTTTAAAGGTAATTTGAATAAAGCTTAGAGCTATATTTCTTTCCTAACATGAGAAAGTTCACTATACACATTCATATAGTCACAATTATTTCTCAATGAGTAAAAAAATCTTGGCTTGAAGCCCTGGTGGTTATCAGTACCATGGGAAGTCATCATTGCCTCAAACGTATTCCCCACAACAGTTAAGTATTTCCCTTATTTCAGGACTGCAGGAAAACAAGATGTATAAATTGAGTAACTTAAAGCTAGCTGTGAGTTCAGAAGCATTTTATTGTCTTTTCACCCACATTTGGCACAATAAAGTTCAGTTTCCAGACAAATTGGTTCCCAGTGAGGTCACAGGACGCTGCACAGAAGCAACTCAGATGCATTAGTTGGCCCAAAATGACAGACTGGTTTTGCTTTCGGTTCTGTGCAGTTCAGCTGGCACAATGATAAGACATTATTTTTCTCAATTAATATCCCATCCTGACACTGTTTGCCAGTCTTCGAAGGTCACAAGGCAGTCCTGTATCAGCCTGACACCTTCCCCCTTCCCCATAATTCTTCTTCCTCCCTGGGGAAATTTATGTCCGCCTGTGGCATCTGTCCCCTGTCCTCCTTTTGTGAGTATCGAGCCACAGCATACATTACATTTAGAAATGTTTTCTGACAATAAATTACCTTTGCAATGTCTTAGAGGCCTTATGCTCTCCTTCACTGACCTCACAGCCCTTGCACTCGGGAAACATTTCTCATTATCTGTCTTAACCTCCTGTACAATCTTCCTTTCATTCTCAGCCTNAGATAAAGCTTTGTCTCCACTGGTAAATTCAAAATACCGCAGACCATTCTCTGGCACTGAGGCCAACTGGCATGAAACAGATTGCATCTATGCCATTAAACTCTCCTTGTCTCCAAAACAAGGTGACTGCATCCAAAACACCTACTGGGAAGAGTCTCTGGGCTGCGCTAACCCCCAGCCATGCCAGGGAACTTTTTGGATAGTGGCGAGTGGCAAAAGACAAAGCTTTTCCTAATAATTTAACCATACAAACAAGCAGGTTCCAGTGCCTGGTCCAACCACCTGGCACCACCTGATTTATTGGGATATACTGGCCTCACACACACTAGTACTAAGCAGTGCAAAGCTACCAGTTTCTCTGTTTACCCTCATATCACCAGTGAGCAGGGCTTTAAAAGGAGATTGTCAGTGTTCTCAGCATGCTGAGACTGGTTAAGCCCATAGAGGTCTCTAAGAAAATGTGCTTCTAATTTGAAAGCTTAGTCAAATAAATAAGTGGTAACCAACATTGAGAATGGATATTGTGAGCTGCATTCAACTGCGGCAATTGACTTAGACCTTCCCTCACTACAGGGATGACTAATCACACAACTATTTGTGGGACAGAGCACATCAGCCTTGTTCACACGAGTGAGCACACACTAGCTCACACGTCACCCCACAGCAGCAAACAGGAATAATCAGGGGAAGAAACACTCACCAAAGGAAGGGCAACGCAATCTGGTGGTACAGATTCAACCTACCTGCATTGAAGAACATGAAAAAAAAATTCCTGTTGCCTTATCAACTCCAGAGTAGATTTCTCTTTTATCTGAACTGCCCTAGGTAAAAGAAGGAGCCATCTGTGGCTCTCTTAACTCTGTTGCATTCTATGTTGTGCTGCCGGAGCAAGTACCTTCCTACCAGCTGACGACTGAGCAGAACAAAGCACAGCTGTATCCTATTCCCAGGACACTCCCTGTCTTCTGCCTTATGCAGGGAATGGAGAGAACACCTGGTGCAGGAGGCAGATTCCAGTAACCCTCATCCTTAGACATTCTCCATTTTCAGATAAATTCTTCACTAGAAATTGTCAGACAATAGCTGAGAAAGGCCTTATGAGAAAAAAGAATACGGCCTCATAAGTCCCTACTGAGAAAACAGCTCCATCAACCACAGGGAGATTTTATATGAACCTTAGGAACAGCAAAATGACACATAAACATACTCAGAGTATTGCATCAAACTCCATTTGCCATTCATTCTAGCTATACTGACTTGCAACAGCTAGGAATCAAGCCCCAGGCTTTTTCAAGAAAAGATCTTTTCTGTGAATACCCAGGAACATATGTAGAAGGTAAATATCAAAATGCAACATTTTAAAGGTAATTTGAATAAAGCTTAGAGCTATATTTCTTTCCTAACATGAGAAAGTTCACTATACACATTCATATAGTCACAATTATTTCTCAATGAGTAAAAAAATCTTGGCTTGAAGCCCTGGTGGTTATCAGTACCATGGGAAGTCATCATTGCCTTAAACGTATTCCCCACAACAGTTAAGTATTTCCCTTATTTCAGGACTGCAGGAAAACAAGATGTATAAATTGAGTAACTTAAAGCTAGCTGTGAGTTCAGAAGCATTTTATTGTCTTTTCACCCACATTTGGCACAATAAAGTTCAGTTTCCAGACAAATTGGTTCCCAGTGAGGTCACAGGACGCTGCACAGAAGCAACTCAGATGCATTAGTTGGCCCAAAATGACAGACTGGTTTTGCTTTCGGTTCTGTGCAGTTCAGCTGGCACAATGATAAGACATTATTTTTCTCAATTAATATCCCATCCTGACACTGTTTGCCAGTCTTCGAAGGTCACAAGGCAGTCCTGTATCAGCCTGACACCTTCCCCCTTCCCCATAATTCTTCTTCCTCCCTGGGGAAATTTATGTCCGCCTGTGGCATCTGTCCCCTGTCCTCCTTTTGTGAGTATCGAGCCACAGCATACATTACATTTAGAAATGTTTTCTGACAATAAATTACCTTTGCAATGTCTTAGAGGCCTTATGCTCTCCTTCACTGACCTCACAGCCCTTGCACTCGGGAAACATTTCTCATTATCTGTCTTAACCTCCTGTACAATCTTCCTTTCATTCTCAGCCTTTGCTTTCCTTATCACTTTTTTGCACTCTTAATTTCATTCTGTAATCTGTCCAGTCTTCTTCTTTCCCTCGTGTTTTATATCCCATGCTTGGTTACTCTTTACCCTCCCTTGTCGCTCTGTACGGATCATTTGAACTGCACACAGGCTTCTGTTCCCTGTGCCACACGCAGCCCAGGTAAGCTCCCTCGTCTCACCCCTTCCCCTCCGTTTCAGGCTTCAGTGGCTGAAATTTAAGTACTGTTATCAGCAGCCACATCTTCTCCAAAACTTTGGTAACCCCCACCTCATCACCTCCCTGAAGCCAGTATGGAGCAATGTGAAGCAACCATCCAGCATGAGAAACCAAACTGGGAACCTGGGAGTGCACCCACCCCCCAGCCTTGAGACCCACCCCCATCAGCCCAGCACTGGGAGCTTTCCTTTTCTGGGTTTTGATACAGGAATATTTTTCCTCCTGGTGTTTCCCACTTGCCACTATAAACTGTAACACTGCCGTGGAAGTGAGTTACACAAATGTTGATCCGCTCTCCTTTGAAACTCAGAGGGAGTTTAGGCTCAGCTCAAGAAACGGACATAGCCTCCAACTGGTTCTCATTTTCACCCTTCCCAAGGAGGGGTGGACTAAAGGAAAATGTTGAAGTTGATTCAGAGAAAAAAAATAGGGCAAAGCACTTTAATCTCAATATTAATAACGTTAGGGTTTTCCTGCATTACCCTTTTAAATTTGTGGGATAATACCGTTCCTATAGATTCCAAGTAAAACTAATCCAATTCACACATAAAATTAAATAATAAACTTCCCTTTCTCCACTTACATTTCCCTGGAGATGTTTTCTAGCAGAAAAATCTCTTCTACTGACTGAAGAGGGAAGCAGCCTGCAATTTGCTGTGAAGAAAGTTAGCTTCTGTCTGAACCAACATTGTTTCAGTGAACACTGTGAAGCAGAAACTCCATATTGCTCACATTTCCAAAACCTTGGCAAAAAGTGCCCTTCCACCGGTTTCACCAACAGCAACAAGCTGCTTGGTCTCTTATGCTTAGACTGCTTGACTGCCTGAGCTCACTTTAAACTTTTTACAGCCACTCTCAGAGAATGTGTATTCGAACAAAGCTGTGGAATTGGTCAGCTGGCAGGTAGCTAATGTAGAACGTATGCACCCATTCAGTTCAGGTTTTAAAAAAAATTATTTTGCTAGTGATGTTGTTTTCAATACTTGATCTGCCAAAGACATACCCTTCCTCTTCACCTCCTCATCAAAACGTGACAAATTTAGTCCTGTTAAATACTGGAGACAGTGATCTCTTCTGACTACAGCTGGTGATCAGATTATGCCCTGAAGCATAATGACGGATAACACTTCTGCCTTTCATCCCAGTTACTGGCCTTTCTGCAATGCAACCACCCCATTCTTCTGAGAAACTACTGTAACAGGGAAAAAAAATTTATTTCCACTTGTACTCTGATAGCTAATCTGAATATATTTTTATATTGATAATTACTGAATAATGAATTATAGTGTAAAGATGAGAAAATTTTTTCAGCAGAAGTGCTGGGGAAAAAAACAGTCTCCCCAAAACTGTAAATTACATTTGTCAACAAACAAAATGGACCTTTCTTAAGTGTAAAGTACAGAGATTTTAACATAATTGAATTGAAGTGTCATCAAAATCAACATTAGATACCTTTAAACACTGAAGACCAAACATTTTACATTGTTAAAAGAACTTAGCTTTAAACTGATTTGCCCTTTAAGAAGCAGGAAAAAAATTGTAAAAACTGAAAAATATTTTTAGGAAAAAATGCAAAGCAGTTTCAGTTTTAAATTGGATAGGAAAGAAGGAACAATCAGGCAATGAGTAATATTGTCATGGTGTGAAAGCGCTTCGAAGACGGGAACACAGGAATTATCACAGACCCAGAATCTAGGAAGCAGACAAGTACCCTGTCTGCTCCTCTGCTTCCAGTAGCTTGAACCAATGAATCTCTAATAGTGGACCAGTGTTCAGCAGAGCTCAGGTCAGAGACAACATATTTCATCTTAAATATTTTCCTTTAGCTGTTATATAACTTTTAGGAAATTCATTAGCCAAATAAGAACCTATTGTAATCTTTAATCTCAGTGAATTAATGCTCTCAACAACATCCTGTTGCAACGATCACTACAATTTATACACTTTTTTCCTCTAGGTTTTCCTGTTATTTGTCTCCTTCCTAAGGAAGACAAGTTGAATCCTTTCATTCACTTGCATTAAACAGTTCTTTCCACTCCTCCATATCATCTTCATTGCCTTATCTGAAGAGTAAACACCACTGAGGAACACCTCTGTGCTGAGAAGCTGCTCTTTCTGACTTTATGTAGGACTTTTTAAAACAGTGTTTCCCTTTCTTGGCTCAGAAAGTACACAGATGGGTGCACATACTTTGCAAGTAAAAGCTATTCAGGATCAGAAGAGAGTACATGGCTGAGGAGTTGCTGTCTTTGGCTTTTCTCATGAATGTGACCTCAGAAATCCCAGGTGGCCAAAGTGCAGCTACTGACTGTAAGTGGCTGCCACAACCAGGCGCAGGTGAGCAACGAGGGGATTCACACAGCCATGAGAAGTGATACCAGGCCATCCAGTTATGAGCTAGTTCTTCCCATATACAATTATTTGCTTTCCTTGCAGCATCTTTCACTGCCACTATGCTGCCCAGTATCAAGCAACCCACTGCATGCAGTTTTGTACAATCAGCAGACCGTACCAACATGATAATGGTCTTTCCTTTAAACTCTTGAAAGCAGCAAAAGTGTTGATTTGTGGTCCTGTTTCCTGAGGACACCCAATAGATATCCACTTTACACACCGAAAAGGAGCTCTCTGTTCCCTTTTACTTACCCAGCATAGTGTCGGTGTCAGGACACACCATGATTAGCTCTCACCACTGAAGCTGACTGCTTACACTTCCCCGTCCATTCGCTCCCTGGCATGCCTGACGGCTCTCCCAGCCACACTGCACACTGACATCACCCCTGCTCAATAGTTTGGGGTTAATTTTTGTCTCTATCTGTGTCTGGCCATTCTCAGCCAGCTGAGCTCCAAACCATTAATCTGTCCCACACCTGCTTCTCAACAAGCTTCAGTTAATAAAACTGTTGCTTCTGACCAAGTTCATCAGGGAAACCGAACAACGTAAAGATGCTTGTGACCAAGGCCAGTCCCTTGAGATTGCATTTAACTGATCTTGTAGTAAAGCTTTTGATTTATGTAATAACGTTTTTCCTTGTCCTTCTGGTCATGGGAACGTTAGGAAATCCCCCACTGCCAATTTACTCTCTCCTTGGCTCTGATTCTAAGAAGTAAGCGTTAGACTTCAGCTGCAGCCTTCCAGATCATCCTTCACCAGTTGTCACAAACTACCCTTCCCTGCTCTCCCTGCCATCCCACCCATTGCATTTTCCTTCTTATTTACTAAAACTTCGGTTTCAGTATAATAAGCAAACACACAGATCAAACTGCTCTGCACTAAAGATCACAGACAAGGAATTAAATATTGTATGTTCTTCATTCATCTTTAATAGCATTACAAGTCTGTTAAAGGATTTGTGTCCATTGAACAAAAAAGCTAGAGGCATTACTGCAGCTGAATTCAGATTGCTAAATGTTTAACAAGGATGCTGACATTACAAAAGCTGGAGTCTCTGATCTCTCCTCTTGAAAGCTATTCAGGTTGGTTGCAGGGGAAAACTATGTCATGGGCACCTGGGCACCTGTGTTTTATTCTGTCTCAGTAACCCCCTCTCAGAGGAAGTGAAGCCATAAGGTCCTGTCCCAGTAACAATGAAGAGAAACTAATAAAGAGCTGGTTTATAGCCTTTTCCCAATCCTGATGTCCTGTGTGTGTCTGGAAGGCAAGTATAAAACATGTTTTTCGGTGCTACAGAAGGAAGTACAAGTAATTAGTCCTCACCAGGCCATTCACACACGAGGTTAATCAGGCCCCTCACTGGTTTTAAACTAGAAAGGACAAACAGCTAGCAGGCTGGGCACTCAGGGAGACAAGAAGGTCAGCATGAGCATCGGGGGAGGCAAATGGGAGCCTGTGTGCATCAGCAAAAAAGGGAGCTGGGTGAAGGTTTTTAGGGAACCTACCCCGACCCTTTCTCCTATCCATTATCCTGGCTTCGCCAGCACCGTGCTCTGTGAACAACTGCCAAAGGAGCCCCTTCAACCTGCCAGTCACACAACAGTACAAAAGGCTGTTGCATGTGCTCCCTCAAGGACCCAGAGAAGACACCACACAAACCTCTCTCCATCCCCAGACCTCGCAGCCCGCTGCCCTTCTCTCACTCATGGTAGGAGGTGGCACTTTGTCCTCTCCTGAGGTTGGATTGCTCAGCTCAGAGCGTGCCAGGTAGCACATCAGGGACAGACCACATGGGGAACTGGTATTTCTGTGATCAGAAATATCAAAAGTATGAATGTTTGACTTGGAATAGGTGCAGTTCCCTTGAAAGGCAAGAGATCTTCCTCAACATATTACCCTGTGAAGGCTTAATACAAGGTTTCCTTTCTGAAGCATGGCTTTTATTCCTTCAACTTGCACACACAAAACAAGCTAGCTCTGTAATGTCTTACCCAAATCAAGGATTTCAGAGTGAGTGGCAGAGGCTCTCATGGGGATAACCTTTGCTCCAGGACTCTGTATATGGCACAGCACATATGGGGCACGTCCACCTTCCGTTCATTGCTGAGTTTGTCCCCTGTTAGAGAAACGGGGCTAGGGGCCCACCGAGCTCGTTAAACTTCAGTAACTACCATAAGATACCAAAATTTCTTTGGTCTTAAGAACACATCATCCTCTGAAATTAGGAATCTTGACTAACAGAAACACACTCCTGAGTCAGAAACACATACAACATCTATTACTGGCTTTAAAATCTAGTCTCTGTTTCCAGGTTTTCCCGGTTGCAGAGCATTCCCCCTCCACCACTATATTTAGCTTTCTTTATCAAGCAAGTATACTAGCAGTACCATAAAGATCCTGTCGTATTATCTGAGGTCAGGAGAATTCATCCAGTGTTTACCTTCAAAAGCCAAAGAGCTAGGGCTTTGATTTAAAAACAGACGGCTCTTACAATTACAAGTAGTCAGTTGCTGTTCATGGATTTGCTCAGACGGAGCAGCTCCCCAGCTTTATGAACACAGGCTCATTGCCTGTCCCATAAAAACCATAGCAAGAGAGTACTGCCGTCTGTGGAACCACATGTGGTATTTTTGGGAGCAAGTCAAAGATTTTAATTTTGTTTCTACAGGACATTCACAATGCTCTTCTTTAAACAAGTGTGACTCAGCTTTCACTTTGTATCACACCTTAACAACTGTATGATTTTTTCAGTCTGCACTTATTTTACAACCTCGGCAAGATTTCCTTATCACTGCTGTATTTCCCTCTGCTGTATGCTTTCACACTGTCTTCTGCCACCCTCAGTTTGAACCACCTAGGTATAAAATCTGTGCACATATCCTATAATTTCATACACATAATCCTTTCAAATTGTGCAGCAACAAACAGAGTCCAGATGATTCCATGGCCGGTGTACACAGCCCTGACAAGAAGCAGAGGAAGAAAACCTAACCTCAAACTTTTCTGTATTCTGCTAAATGCAAGCTGAGAAGTTTCCCCTCCCTCTTTCAGGCATTGTTCACATAGTATCAGGCTTTTCCTCCCCATTCCTTTATTCATCCTGAATAGTATTTTACCCCCTCAACTAGTCCTATTGACTTCAGTGGTACTCCAGAGAGGGTAAAGGATTTGTCAGTGGGGATCAGATTGCCAGGTCAGGGCCTCAGATTGTAAAATCTTCCTTGCTTGGCATACCACTGTCAAGTACCATGAACACTTACCATACTCTGAGATGGATCCCCAGCACAACAGTATCCATGGTGTCGGAAACATTTAAAGTGCTTTCCAACAGTATGCCAGGCAAGGAAGGTTTTCAGTCCATGGCCCTCACCCTGCAACCCAAGCCCTGCAGATAAACCCTCACCCCTACGCAAAGTATCACTGAAGTCAATGGGGCTCTAAACAGATTCAGAATAACTCCCGGGTGACACAGATGGAAAGACTGTGGGTTTCAGGCACAAAGGGGCTAAAACTCGGCAAAGCGAGTTCTGGCCTATGAGAGTGGCTTCTGGTTTCTAGAGCTAGAGGACTTTAAAAGCGAGCGAGCTGATCATAAGGGTTTTGGAAGTGACAATAAAGAGAAATTGGAAGGTTAAACGGTTGGTCTCATCCAGAAATTATTTGCATTGTTGCCCGTGGTGCTCACTCACCCATCTCTGCTTTTTACTTCACTCCTTAGACTGGAGCTCACACATACAGCCCAGACCTGATCCTTTACTTGCTGTACTGTTCCCGTCTTTTAAGTTCCAGCCCAGGGAAGAGCTTGTGCCCATGGTACTTTAAGCATGTGCATCTGTGCCACTGCCATTATTAAGTCTGCCTGAGCAGTTACTAAGTGCTTTGCTGGATGAGTGCTCTCTGTTTCTGGAAGGTAGAGGAGAGGCAAGCCTGGAAATGCCAAGCAGCACAGGCCCACCTATCATTTTTCTCACTTTTATAACTTTGAAACTCTTCCTTCACTTTGGTAATAATGTAAAGTATCAACTAAAAATTGCAATGCATGCATTTCATTTGAGTTTTATTGCCTTAACAGACAGCATTAGATTACAAAAGAGGACATTTTTCTCCTCAGTTTTCGCTTATTCTTATGATTTATGATTAGATACAGCAAGAGTTCATAAACTTCCCTGACCTGCTGACAGTTTTTACAGGCTCCTTGATTTATTTCCATCTCAAACTTAACAGCTTTCATGTGACTGATATTCCTAGAGTCCTGGCATGGCTGCAGCACAGCCTGTGAGAGCTCCTCTAATCTCCATGTTACTAATTTAAATGAAGTCTTGGTCTGTTGTTTAAAAAAGACATTCGTCATCTCACGGAGGTTTACAGATCCTCTTGTAATGTAATGTCAGACACTTCTGAGATATGAGTTTTATAAAGCTTCCCGATATTGAGCACTGTAAGACACACCAAGGTCACTTCAATATGCCAAAGGAAAAAAAAAAAATTTGCAAAACAAGAGAAGAGGAATTCCTAAGAAACTGCATTGTACCGAGGACATTTAGAAATGATTTATACCATCTGTGAGTACATTTCAAAGATAAATCTGGTACTGGTGAGAAAAAGGGGGGGGGGGGAGGATAAATTTGAATCCAGAAAAATCCACAGACATCCAGCCAACAGCTATGAGTTTCTGATAAAAAACAACTCACAGAGCAATATTCTCACAGTCATAGAGGTTGCAGCATCAACAGTTTCCCAGTGTGCTCTGAAGCTACTGTGCTAACTAAGGCTGCTCTTTCAGCAAAGATGCAGCTGGCATTCTGTTTTCATTGTACACTTTCCAAACAACAACAAAAAAAAGAGATACATTTTGTAATAACAAAGACCAAACTAATAAGAGAGAGAAAAGGGAAAGAGAGTGAGAGCAAGATAAGAGAAGTGGGTGTCTCTCTAAGCTCGTATACCACCCAGCTGAAGACAGAAAGATACCACTATTTTTGTCTCTGGAACATTTAGAAACTGGCAAAAGGTAAGTGATGTGAAGGTGTATGAAGGTGGAAGGAGCCTAACTTGAAAACATCAGGTAGGTGGTCTTTGATACTGATGGGTAGAGCAGAAAGAGACCAAGACCCGTAAATATTTGTGGAGCTTTGGAGGTTCTCCAGTGAATATGCTTAGGTGTCTGAGGTCAACTGTGATCAAACCTTAGTCTGACAGAAAATTGCTTTTGTAATATTTGTAGATCAGATAAGAAATGACAAGCAACACTAGGTTATGACACACTGGAGATATAAATGCAGGTTGCCCAGATCATATGATTGATTGAACCCTTTTATTTTTGCTGAAGAAATTTAGCTAGTGTTGCTGGCAACACACACGGAGCACTAAATAAATGTTACATACAGTAGCTTGTCGGAATTTATAAAAGAGCAATCGACATTTGCTTTACTGTCAAAACATCAGCCTACGAGTTTCCTCTCTTTGGAAAGAGAATCCGGGAACTAAAAGAACACTATACAGCATAATACCATCAAATCACAAATACCATGGTTAAGTCTGAACCAGAAATGATAGCTGCTCTCATGCAATGAGTTCCACACGTCCTCAAACAAAAACAGCGTGCTTGCAAGCTTCATTGCAGCAAGCCACCGGCAGCCATATAGCACAGAATATAGAGACAAATGTGGATTTGTCACAGAGCTTCCTATTCTACAGTCCAAACACAGGTACTTTCACCGCAGATAGAAGTGAAAAAACAGTATCACCAGGGCTCTACAGTGCCTGCAACTATATTGCAGCAAAGCGGACTGTTAACAACACCATCAGACTTTTTGCCTAATTTCAGAGTTTGCACACATATAGGAATTGAAGTTCAAAGATCTCGTTCACAAGTACTCTGAAGAACTTCCAAGACTTCTTTCCACTATCCAAGCAACATAAAAATGTCACGTTGCACATGAAATAAAAACTCCCAGCAGTTTATCTTTGTAGGATTACATGGTGTTTTCCATGTAAAAATCATATCCTCTGTTGGGGAAAGGTTCATTTTCCAGACCAGATCCATTGGATCAAAACAAAGACTGCAGTAAATCAGCTTTGTGGAGCTATACTGATTTTCCCTTGTTGGTCTAAATCTCAGGAATCGCCTTTCAGCCATTTGTGTAGGAGGAAAAGTTTGTTAATAGTATTACCCAGGGACATGGGTATTATCCTACAGAGAGTAAAAAAGAAGAAAAGCCCAGTATGCCATGAGCTACCTCTTTTCATTCTGATAACGGCACAGAACATGTCTGCAAGGACAGATCAATTGTCAGCAAAACTATTCCCCACAGAATTTAAACACATTGTTCGTTCTTAATTAACAAGTTGCTAAAGAAATATTTTTGTATCTATGTGTATATGACACAGATCTCTAACAAGGAATTCCCCCTGTCTCCCTGAGGGGTAAACCCACCTGCACCAAGCAGGTGGAGAACAGAGAGTTCAACGGTTCTCTTGCATCGACCAACCAGTCTTCTAAACCCACCAAAGATGTATTTGCACAGACATCCCTTCCCTCATGTCTTCACACAGGATAGGCAGGGGACAACAGACCTGGGCAACAGGTCATGGAAAACCACTCTTAAGAACTAACCTTTTTTCTTTCCTAGCTTTATCTCACTCTAGTCTACTTCTGTCTGTTTTGAAATCAGTAATATCTGCATATTCAGTCATGCAGAGCAAATGCTGGCTCTGGTTGGAGGGGTATCCGTGCTATCCTATAGAAAGATTTGAGGTTATAAAATGAGTAGCATAGTCCACTACCTCTGTGTTAACCCTCTTTTCTATGTTTTTCATTCCTTCTTAGAGAAAAAGGAGACTTGCCAATAACCTAGTACTTTATCAAGAAGACATGTTAATGTCTCTCTTCTAACTGTGGAAATATCAACAATCACAATCTCTGAGTTCTGGTAGAAGCTTTTCTTCCTGTTATTGCTACTAGCTCCCAGGTCTAGAAGTGTATGTTCAAAGCACATTCCAGGCCAGACAGTATTACAGCAACTCAAGAGTAGACAAATTCTTCCAAACACTCTGAGTCACATCAGGAACAGCTTCCACATATTTCAGTAGGGCAAAATATATCTATCTCTGGGGCAGCGCATAACGTCTTTCAGCTTCTTCCTTTACTGGATGGAGCGTGTATGGGTCAATCTGTGTTCAATCTCTTCCATCACGGTTATGAATTGGTACCCATCTCCCAGATTTCATATCCTTCTAATGGGAAAGGTCAACAGATTGGTGGTAAGATGCAAAGCATGAAACAGAGCTGAGAACGTAACAAAAGAGGGAGGAGAAGAGAAAGAATTTCAATACCATGCACTAAATACTCAGATGTTAACAAAAAAAATCCTCAATAGTTACTCGACAGAGTCTCATAGAAGTAAAGCTTAAAAAAAAAAAAAAAAGGATCTCTTCATTGTGTAGCATTTTCCTTTTTAACTCAGTTGTATCCTTTATACCAGCCTTTCATCTTCCCAACAGCTAACTCAGGGCCTATTTACAATAAAAACAGAAGTTGCATTTGTTACAATTTGTTGAGACTGAAGATTTACAATTAAAGGTGGTGGTACTCCTCCTTTTTGCACAGTTTTTTCTTGGCTACTGAATGTAATCTAACTGACCCTTTAGAACAGCCTTAAAAAATCACAAACACTGGTCTCCTTGAGAACTCATGATGGATGAAAGAGGAGAGGTACTGCTTTGTTGTCTAAGGTTTACTCAGTAAAAGGTAGAGAATGTGAGACTTCACTAGTTGTATACTGATTGTATGGCTTTATTTCCTAGAACAAAGGCACTGTTCCATCAAAGAACACTACTAGTAGCACAGGAAAATAATTTTAATATTTGACATCCATAATATTTAACACTGTGGCTGGATTTTGTTCAAGTGAAAGGAATTTATCCGTGCCAACTAAATAATTCATTGCATAGTTCAAAAGATCCTGATAAGAGTTACACCACAAACCATATTGCTTTTCCTGCTTTAGTTACAAAGTTGTAGTTAAAGCACATGACAGGGTTTCAGGGCTGGGTTCCACTTCCCGCTCTGTGATGGGTTACGGGGGGCGACTTCCTTCACCTCAGCCTTCCTGGGCCACATCCTTTGCTGGTGTAAATCGGCAGAGGTCCACCAACTGGAAAGGCACTCTGCTGATTTACACCAGCTGTGAATTTGACCTCTTGACCAAGAAAAAAAAAAAAAAATGGAAATGTGTTTTCTGTGTCAGAATAGTTACTTGTTGATGTTGGTTAACGCATTTAAGAAGATTATTAATTTTTAACAAATGTGACTAATATCTAACTTCAAAGATACGCATACAAAGAGGATGCAGTTGAGCATTTTACAGCCTTTAGAATGACGAAATTGTGTGCTACATTGAAGTGATGAACAACATACAGGAACACATTCCAGGAAGAGGACACCCAATCACACTGTCGAATTTTCTTTCCATTTTCTTCCTTATATTTGAGTATTTTCACTCTTTCAGACCAACAGAAATAAAAATGCCTGGATCAGCTCTGAAAACACTATCTTGCTGCTTTTTGCTATGGCTGCTCCTGTTTGTCAGGTGTTTTAACTAACATAGGGAAAATGGCTATTTCTTACTGATGGGGCTGTAGTATGAGTAACTGAACTTCAAAGATGCCGGGCCAGATTGGATAGCAAACATCAAAAGCTTTTGACTCGTGCTGAGTAAACTTTGTATTCTGACACACAAGTTCTTATCTGTTCTGTTCCAGACTTGAGAGAGAGAGGGGCTGAATCTAACCAAATCACATTGTTTTTCCTTGCAGCTGCCAACTTGGAAAAATATCAGGGCACAAAGGAACCATTAAAAACAAAACAAAAAAAGACATGTTTTTGTTAGTTCCTAAGCAACACAATATTGCCAAGATGGTGGCTCCTATGAAAATTAGAAAATATTAGTTACACATCACACTGTTATTTATTTATACTGCTCTGTGAAGCTTTTTTTTTTCCTTCTTGCAAACTGACAGATATTATGGAAAATCTGTTCTTTTGAGCAGGGTGTTTACACCACAACTGTTATGTATGTTTTGTCAGCAGCTTATTCCATTTGTATTTTGTATTTATTCCCATTTCTATTTTAACATTTATTTTGCTAGTTGCTACTGGGTTTAAAAAAACAGAGAATGAGAGGGTAAGGGAAAGAGACAGAAAGAGGATGGAGGGATGTGGAGAGAAAGAAAGGAAGAAAGGAAGAAAGAAAATAAAGGAAGAGAGAAAGAGAAAGAGAGAGAAAGAAAAAATAAAAAAGGGGGAAGCGAGAAAGAGAGAAAGCAAGAGAGCAACAGAGAGGGAGAAAGAGAAAAAGAGAGGGAGAGAAAGGGAGAGAGAGAGAAAGAGAAAAGGAGAGAGAGAGAAGGAAAGAAGAAGGAAAGAAGGAAAGACTGAAAACTTTATATCCACCAAAATTTGTGTTGCTGAGATTGTCAAAGTAAATTAAGAAAACTGGAAATCCTATCCCATTGCTATTAATTACACAAATTTAAGCATGACTTTCTAAAACCTCAGTCTGCTTGTCCACAGCACTCTAGGGCAGCGTGGAACACAGGGAACAAGTGTGTTTCACTCCACCTTCATTATCCAGCCACAATGCATTTACCACATAGATCCTCCTACTCATGACAAAGCCTTGATTACACTGATGAGGCTCCGTGCTGGTGAAGGACGCCCTTACATTTTGTAGAGTTTTACTCAAGAATTCAGCCTAGAAAGTCTGACTGCTTACCTTAGAAAGTGGAAATCACATCATGCATCATTTCAGGATTTTGATGGAAAGCTTTAAAACACAGCTGGGAATGAACAGATAGCAGAGAACCATTTCCAATCTCCACAGAGCATTGTTTCCACAAATACTCCACTGTAGTTGTAGCATGTGCATCCTTCCCATTACAACGTATCAGAGACAGAAGAGAGAGAGGAGATAATGGAAGGTGCTCTTATTACAAAGTCTTAATTTCCTGATCTACAGTTCACAGACCTTCTGAGACACTGCACTCTACAGAATCAAGCTCCTACCATTGAAGTAGGCTGAGGAGTAAGGAGTAACTGCTCCAAGGATAAATTCCAACACAAACACAGGAATCTGAGCATGTGTAAATACAAATAGTTTTGAATATGTTTCAGCTACACTTGTTATAACAATTTGGGTACCTGTGGAAAGAAGACTTTAAGGAGCAAAAAGCACCATCAGTGCACGCCAGCAATGTGTAACACATGACTGTAGCTTTTTCAAGGCAGCCACTGCTGCCTACAGAGTCAGACCCCTTCCAAGACACACTTCCAGAGCTTGCCCAAAATCCTCCAGCAGCACTCATGATGCAAGGTGAAAAAATGGTTACTGTGTGGAGCTCAGGTAGCAGAGCATGCCAGTGACCATGGATGCAAACCAGAAAGGAACAGTGCCACCACTAAAGTCACCACAAGGACCGCAGCCTTTTGGACTGATACAGCTGCTCTACTAAGAGGGAAGGACCATATTTTGACCTTCCTTCTCATCCATCAGCAGGGGAGAAATTCTGTCTGCATCACGGTATGAGCAGCATCCCTTGGAATGGTCTGGTCTTCCAAAGTTAAAAGGCTCATTCAACAGAAATGTTTAAAAACCTGGTTTTGAAAGTGTATATGGCTGATGAAGGACATAAGATCAAACAGCTTATCCATAATCAGGGTTTGACATGAGGAGATGTGTTGCTGTGTTTGTCAGCTTGCTGTAAATTCACTTCTAAGGCACTCCTGTCTTGTGCTTGATGTCCCACAAATGGCACTCTTGGGATGATTTAATTAATTGAATGAAACAATATTAAGAATTTTAGATTTAATTCAGCTTTAAGGTAACCCTAAATGCCAGCAACAGACTGGAAGTTTAACAAACTGTGCAAATAGACCCATCATGAGACTCTTAGACAACTAGGATATGGTTTCATGTGGGCTTTCAAAGGCTACCCACAAAATTAATACAAAACTCTGTCTTCAAGATTTACTAGCTTGTTCCACAGAGGGCTTCTTTGGCTTCAGTACTACTCCGGTATTTAGGAAGACCTGAGTTTGATTCACTGAAGTAATTGAGATTTTCTGTGTGATTTTTGGAAGATGTATCTAAGCCTCTGTCCCCTGTCCATGTAACAGTGGTACTAACCTGCTTTTATCACTGGGATATCAGGAAAATTAATACAAGATCAAGAGATGCAATAATAATAGTACCAGAATAGCAACAAGCATTTTAGACAAATTTTCACATACAGCTACCCAGGTAGAGACCAATTTTAATATGTCTTCTGTATAACCATATACTTTAGATGACAAGTGTAAATCTGCTCCTTTTGGCATAGTGTTCATGTTCCTTTACTTGCCTTGGATACAGAAAACCATGATTGTACAAAGCCAGCAAAGAAAAAACTTCCAAAAAGAGAGAAAATATATTTCTTTTGGAAATTTTTTTTAAAAAGGTTGAAAATATAAAAAAAGTAATCCACAAAAACAGCCAAGATTCAACCTAATTTTAAATATTTTCTTCAGCGGTATTTTTTTTGTAATTTAGTGGAGAATCACTTGAAACCATTCAAACGTACAACCTTACACCTTATTCTGCTGTAAGATTAACTTTTGTGGAGATGACAGGCAAGATGCTAAATGCTGCATAAGAAGGATAGAGATTTTTTCAAATAAAAGAACAATGCTCAGAGTGATCCAGGCAAGAAAGGCTGCAGATGTATTTCAAGAACTGTTAACAACACCTGAGTAATCAAAAAGGACACTAAATCTGCCCTCCTTGGCCATGGTTATAATGTGTGCTATTGACACAAACCCAGTTCTCAGACCTAAACAAAACCATTTCCAAATGATGTTGGAAACTCAGCTCTTCCCTCTGCTGCAGGATTGCATGGAGAATCTGTGAGGGGGAACAGAGCTGGTTCTCTTATGCCTTTATGTCAAGAAAGCTACCGCTGGATCTCTGTAGAAACAAAAGAAATTGTCCCAGGAATTGTTCTGAGACTCCTCAAGTCAACCTTTGATTGTCCCCCCCACACCCTGCTAACCACTCTGATTTTTATCACTGGCATCAATTTCAGGCTATGCAGATATTCCAAGGTAGAATATAGGACTCCTACAGACATACTGCAGGAGTATGAGAAATACTTGCCTTTAGAGAAATTTTGCAGGGCTATAAGACAAGTATTAACCAGATCTTGAATTTTCTTCCCACATCTACTCATTAACTAGTAAATTTGAATACATTTTGAGTCTTCATGGCTCTTGCAGCAAAAATAACTTACGTCTAGTTGAATGATGAATTTGCAAGTACCCAAAATGACCTGAATTGAACAAACAATCATTTTTCTCCAGAGTTTGCACAGATACTTGCTTTATGAAGCTCTTAGGACTAAGGTAAAAATTATCAAGAGAGAATAAATATTTAGCTTGGGCTGCAAGGAGGTAGTATGTTAACACACCTCTGCAGTTCTGGATTTTTGCTGGAACTCAAAGCAGAAGTGTCAAAAGCCACAGAGAGAACTGATTTCATGCTATGCTCAGATTAACTACAAGTAAGACATGCCATGAATCACTCCTTACATTTCTCTTTTATTGAATAGAGAAATTTAAGACGATATAAATCTGCTTTTTTTCAGCATATACTAAGCAAAGGTCTCCAAGCGCGTTAACTTATGTGATAAATCTAATCTCGCAGTTTGCTGTGACGCAGCCGTGAGCCCCATATTGCAGGTGAGAGCATCCAAGAACAGCCACACTGAGTAACATAGTAAAAGGATTTATAGCAGAGACATGACTTAAGTTCCCCCATTCCCAGCCTGTACCTGAAACCCATCTTGGAAGTTTATCTGAACTGAATCAGAGTTTTTTTCTGATTCTTCTCACTGTATATCTCAATTTTGTGACAAAATAAAATAATAAGCAATCAGGAATAAGATAACCCATATTTCTTAACTGCAAGGGGATATGCATCTGCTATTTGGGTTGGGCACTTCCAGGTGTCCCTGCACTGAGAATTGCCTCCCTGAAACTTCGCCCCATGCATTTTTGCGGTGTCTGTGGAGAAGCACTGCCCATCACTGCAAAGGTGATCCCTATTTAAAACACGAAGACCAAAGTTCTTCCAATTTGGCTATCTGACAAAAGGCAGTTTTGTTATCCCAGATCCCAAAAGCCAGTGGCTCCTGAAGGCAGAGCCAGAGGGCTCTGCTGCTTAGGCCAGGCTTTGTCCCCACCAAGCTTGAATGTGGACTTTGTTCCTTTGTTCTTTATGTAATGAGGGTTTCCTCAGGTTGGGCTCTGCCTGGTTTGTTTGGTTTTTTTTTTTCCGTTGAAAAGCAGTCTATAGGAAAAGGCATGCAGGGATGTCTCTTCATGCCGCTGTTGACATGGTATGTCTGACTGCTCTCTTCTACAGAAGGACTTTGGGAAAGGACTATCACCTAAACCAGCACTGACCTACAGCTGTTATAGACTCTTCTTCCACTTGAAGCTCTGACAGTACACTACAAACACAGCCTCAGTGCTTGCAGCGCACCACTCACCCAGCTGAGGTTCCCATATTTTCAGAAGAAGCAACAGGCTCCCTGGTTGTCCTAGACTCTCAGTGGGAGAGTTCACACCTGACCAGGGTTCAGACTGGCTTTGAAAAGGACACATGCCTCCAATCTGGTTTTATGGTTTTTTTCCTCTATGCTGACCCCAGCCCAAGAACAACTGGGTGAGCAGGTGCTGCTTGGGGGTGTGTGGAAGAGGATGCACATGTGCACTGGTGTGTGCCACGTGGCATCTCTTGTGAACCCTCAGTACTGTTCATTACCTGAATTCTTTTAATTAACAAGCATCTGCCAACTCCTGCACTCTGTCAGAATGTACCACTGATGTTTCCTTTGTAGTGCCTTTCATAACATATGTAAACAGGCGGAATAAAAATCTTGCTGTTATCATCTTTCAATTTTATGAGTAGCTGGGGCTGTTTAAACTATAGATTAACTTTTACAGGCCCATCTCCCTCTCCAACCACCCCCACCGCCCAGCAACATCTGAATAGACAACTTTCCTGTGCCGGTGTGTCAGGTGAAGATCATTTTAGTACAAGCTTAAGAGCGAGGGAGTCTTGTTTCACTGAAACTAAAATCATAACATTAATTTCATGTCCCTGTATGTGTTTTGTCCCCTCTCTCCCCAAGCAGTCTTGGATGAGTCTATACTCTTTGGGTCAAGATCCAAGCAACGTGATGGGTGTCCTGTGTGCTACCACAATTGCAATGCTGGGGGCAGGGGCTTTCCTCATACTCAAGAAAATGGGTCTTTTCTTGCTTTTTCCATGTCAATACATTTTCCAAAGCAACACTTCTTATGCCATACAACTCCAAATCTCTGACAAAGCAGAGATCAGATTGTGAATATACTTTCTAGCCCAAATATGACTTACATGCCCCAGAGATCTTTCTAACACACCCGATGGTAATATACGTGGGAATGGTGAAGGGTGTCTGAGACGCCAATCCTTCCATCTGAGTGGTGCTGTGTGAACACTGCACGTACAGGTCTGCAAGTTGGACTGCAAGCCAAGCGTATTACTGATTAGCTGCAATCTATGTGTGCTGCTTCTACAACCTTGCAGCTCACAGAATGTTTTATGAAGACGTATTATTTCCCCACCCTAGCTGACTAAGATGCTTTTGTTTCCATCCTGCCTGAAAATTGGTTGTGGTTGAAAAAAGTGGAAAGAAATACCATACTTTCCCTGACTGCCTGTGTTTATGTTGCATTACTATCTATTTGAATTGTCTTCCTCTTAAGATTGCCTGAAGAACTAAGTGCAAAGACACAGAGTAGTTATTCTTTTTAACAGACTGTGGTTGTCTTCTCTTGCACTTCTGCACACGACAAGCAGAGCATGTACTTCCAGCCTTTCACTTTAGGTGATGCAAACCTTCAACAAGAAATAGAGTACAATGTACATAGTTTGAAATGTTAAAGTGACTCAAAGTCTTAATCCCCTGCTTCGTTCCCCACATAACTCTTTCCCCTTTAAACACTTGTCCTTTCTCTTGGAACATTATTTCACCTTAATCTGCAACCTTTGCTTTCTAGTTCTGAACAACTCCTGCCTCCACAATCCCTTTGTGCAACCAACTCTTCCCCTCAGCACTGAAAGGAGCCTTAAATTCTACCAACCCCATCTCTGCTTGCTAACCCCTTTTTTGTGTCCCCATTATGCTGCTCTTTCAGCTCCAGTCAGTCCTGCCATTTCCATGATCAGCTCCCAAGAGGAGCTCAAAGGAGGTTCCAGGTGAGACATATACTATTCTTTTCCTGGTCACATCATAATAAGTTTCATGTACTCTCCCGGGCTTTGAAGGTTCAAAGCATTTTCTATTACTCATTAAAAGTGAAGTCAGTGGCTGATGCAGCTGAGCTAGGTTTGGATAAAGAACCTAGGTGTGCTGGAGACAGACAGAAGGAAGTGCTTGAACAAACATTTCTGAGTTTAGGAAGAGATGCAACCAGTCCCACTGAAAACAGAGGCAAATTTAATTTTCCCTACAAATTTCCTGCAATTCATTTTTTTTAAATTCAAGATATTTATAGTGTCTGCTCTGTGCTTAGATTAACAACGTTAAACTATCAACATACGCACTTGTGAAGAAAAGTCAGTCCACGGATACTACAGAGAGATGGCTTTTCTACATCAACTTTTTCTAAAGTGCTTGCAGCCACACAGAACATCTGAAGTGTTTGAACGTGTGCAATTAGAACAAGTTGTCAGGGACACAAAAAGCTTTTCAGAAGAGCACAGAAGCTGCCCGTATGTTATCTACCAGTGTCATATACCTTCAGCCTAGGAATCATCAGAGCCTAGGCAGCAGGGTATGAAATAAAAATCTTCTACGCCAACCACATTTCAGCAAGCTGGGATTTTTTTCTCTAATAAACCCTCTTCCCTGCAGCTTTTCCTTCTGTCTCTAAGTTCCTCTTCTTTTGCTCTTTGCCCTCTGTACTTTTTCTATTTTTCCCCCATTTCTTTGTCTTGTCCCTTCTCTCCCCTCATTTCTTTTTGCATCTTTAAGTGCTCCTTGCCAGTGTATCTTCCCTCCTTATCCCAGTCCCTCCTCAGCCCCAGTTCTTTGATTCTCTTTTCCTTTCTTGCCTCTTCCCTATGCTTCTCTCTCTCCTTTCCTCTTTGACCTGAATTGGATTGATGCAGGTCTCTGTGCCAAGTCAAGAAACCCTCCCTCCCAGCCTCGTTCCAGTACACAAACCTCCTCCCTACCACAGAAACCACACATCCTTCCAAAATTCAGAATTTGATTTTTAAGGTAAAGTGCAAGTCAAAAAACCTCTCTTCCCAAACAAATATTCTTAAAGATTCAGTGTTTGGATCTAGAGCTTTGGTCCCATGCCCTGTGAAAACTGGGTCCAGTTGTGAGAGTCCGATGAATTCTCCCAGATTTTGGCAATGGTTGGCAAAGCCTCATGGATGGCAGACTTCTGGTTCTGAATTTCACATACTGGCTTTGTTCTGATTCTGAACAAAATGCCCAAATTCTGAAAGACTACATAAAAATTTCACTTTGACACATGGCATTTAGATTAGAGAACATAATAAGGAAAATAAAAACAAGATTTAATACAAAATAGAATTGGAAATGCATCCTTCCTTCTTAAGTACTGAAGTGGGATGTCCCTAGATTTTTCATCTGCACAAAATTTTCATTAATTGCAGGGGAATTTTCAAAGTGCTCTCGTAAAATGGAGGAAGAAACTGTGATGGGCCAGAGACCTCTGAGAAACAGTGCTGAGATTTTAAACACCTTCCACTTATATGGTCCCTGGGTATGTACTTGTGTGGTATATCATGACAAAGAGCACCAAGTATCACCCTAGCCTTGGTGTTCTGCAGACATAACCGAGCTAGCTTTAAACTAGCTAATGTGACCTCCACTTGTACCATGGTTATGGTAAAATTATGATACCCATGAACCTAAGAAAGCAGGAAGGTAGGTTGCCCAAAACAAGCCCTCTTGTGCCTCAGCTTCACAGTTTAAAGGTAATACAGTTCTGGCTGCAGCAGCTGGAATCACTGGGTTGATGTCTACAGGACCTGAGCTGCTGGAGAGGAAGAGTTGTGTCCTGTGCTCTCACTGTCCCTAGCCAGCCTGAACAACACAGACGGGATTTCAGCTGGCATTTGCAGTCAGCAGGAGATGTGCATAGAGCAAGCACCACATTTCGTCCGGGTCTGAGCAAAGATCCCTGCACAACCAGAGTGGCACTGCCTCTTACATGACAGGAGCCCGGGACATGAAGGGTAATGGCAGTAGCAGGAGCTCTCCCCCATGCAGCTTGAGGCTGTGACCTGGGACCATGAAGGGACAGCTGAAAGGATCATGCTGCTACATGGACATATGAGAGAAATGTTTGGTTTCAGCCTGTTTGAATCCAGAAGGCTCATCAAGCAAGCACAACTACCACATGCCCTCTTCCGCAGCCAGGGACACGTGTTCCCACTCACCCCTCTCTAAGCAGCAAACGACGGCATGAATCTACATCTCGACCACCGCCCACGATGGACAGAATGCTTAGGGCATCTGCACGCACTTCTGAAGTGGAGCTGGAGGCTCAGACTTCTGCAGAAGTCTGCCACCAGTTGACCCATCTATAGCGGGTCATGTGGGCAGAAAGTTAGGGACAGACTGATGTCAGTATTGGTCCAGATAGTCAAAATCATGTACAAATACATGTATATGTCCAGCAGGATGGTTGGGTATACCCCCTTGAAGAAAGCAGAGGGGCTGTTTAGGCTCCCCAAACCACCCCCCAGTAACTCCTGTTACAGGATTCTTCCCTCCCACAGCCCACCTCTAAATGGCTCTGATAATTTTCTGAGTCTTTAAATGTTCTCTGAAGGTCCATTAGATTAACTTTTTATAGACCAAGGAAAAGAAACAATAGAGAGGTGTCAAAAGACATCTCTGAAAGAATCCACTGAAGAATGGGCAGAAGGAAAATAGAGATAGGAGTGGAAAAAGATGGAAATGGATAGAGTCAGGACAGAGATGATCAGGAGAGTGGATGTGGGGGGAGGACACAAAGATCTGGTTCACAGGAGAAGCCATGGAAATGAGTAAATCTGCCAAAAGGGCTGGCTATGAATCCTGGCCATCTATACTGTGGCCATCTCACCTACAAACCTCCTCATATACACACAAGACAAAATCCCACTGCCGAGTGAAGAGCAGTTCATAGACTTTCACTGGTAGATACTAAGTAAGGGACACATTCACTCAAGCTGAGCGTCTGCAGAGATGGCAAGGTAGAGATGCATTCCCTTCATCTAGTCCACATCACTGGCAGAAAAAACAAACAGCTCAGAAAGCACCACAGACACAAGAAACCTGCTGACTGTTTCAAATACATCAGTCTCACAATATCTTACAAAAGAGGGTATTTCTCATTTTGCAGAATATGAAACAGAGGCACTGAGGGACCAAGTGTCTTGACTAAAGATGAGTGAGCAAAAATGGGGAGTGAAGTAGCCCTCCCAATTTCCTGCTCTACTGCCTAGGCAGCTTGAATGCAGATATTATAAATGCTGCTGAGGGATGAGATGACACCATCTGAAAAGGTTTTTCCCTAATTTGCATAATAATAAATACATGTATAAGTGGAATTAACTAGCAGGGGTTTTTTTCAACTGTTTGTTTTAATTATTTCAAACTGTAGTGTTTGTAAATGTGATCGACACTAAACCTTTATTTAGACTGTGCTTTGAATAAATGTATAGACATTAAAATTAGTCACCATAACCTATAAATCACAGGATGGGTTTGGTTATGAATGTTACAAGTGCTATATTAAGCTTCCAAACAGAATGCATTTCTTGCTCTAGGAGACCTTGAGAAGTTGTGTATTCCTAACACAGAATGAGATAAGCAACTTGGAACAGGTTTCTTGCAATAGCTTTAATTTCTGAGGATTGGATTTTCTCACTGTAGCCAGCTTATGGGCGTGCTGGGAGATGCAATACTGTAAGTTACGTTCCCAATATTGCATATGTGAACTCTGATACAATAAGGGAAATTTTCAGAAGTACAACTGAAAATTTGGCATCTCACTCCTCTGAAATATCACTGTCAGTTGGATGCCTTTTTTGTTGTTGTTTCTGAGCATCCAAAAAAAGAGCCTATATATAATTATGCATTTTTATGGAAAGGACAGAGTTTGATTTCTAAATACCTGTTAACTCATACAATATCCAAAATCTGTAGGATATTAATTATTCCAGAGGGAGTTCATTTTTACCTTTTTCTACTGTGATTCCACTTCTGATCAAGACCAAAAATCAAGATGCTGTTCTCTTAAGATTCTAGCTTTCTATATTGATCCTGCCTTTGTTATCTCAATGGCTTATTTGTTAGACAGAAAAGATACGACTAGGCAAATATCATTGCAGAATACAGGAACATTCATTGAGATTGATGCATAAGCAAAGGACAAACGTATTAACAAATCTAGCTGTCCGAAAGTCAGGGCTAATGTTAACCAAGAAGCACATTACTGTGATTCCATCAGAATGTTCTTTTATTTATTTAAGTTTCCCATTTTCATTTTTTATTTGGGTAAGATAATTGCATGTGATAAGCTCGCTCTGTGTAGGTTGGAAGCATGCAGAAAGCCAGCCTTTAGACTGGAATATTTACGCTAAGCCTAAGCATTAATGATGTGTAATGGCCAGACCGTATTTGCATATTGAAATGATCTCAATTAAAATCCTTTATCAGATGACTTCAAAGAGAGAACCTCTCAAACTGCAATATATTTTTCCATGAAACACAGCCTATTAGAGATGTAATATGTTTATCTGCATTTCTAAAGACAATAATTCTAGTGTTGATTTCATAAGTAATAAAAGATACATTTCTTTCCTTAGGCTCCACACCACAAAATTCTTTTATCTTTCTTTATAATGCACTCATTGAGCCCTGAACATCTTTGAAGGACAAAAGCATAAAATAGTCCACAGAACTTGAGCTAAATAATGCCTTGCCCTTCAGTATTGCTTCTCATCCTGTACATTACAAAGATTTACAATGTCTAAAAGAGATAAGAGACTTACAGGGCTCTCTTCAGCCACCACTGGAAGACAATCACATCTGAGCAGGCACACCAAAATTTCTGTGGCACCAAGGAACAGAATGCACGTGGAGAGTCTTTGCAAGAAGCAATGAAGTAGCCTATGTNAAAAAAAAAAAGGAAAAAGGTAATTCACTCATTTATTTTTTCCATTTCTTGGTAGATTTCCATTCATTGGAAAAAATCTCCAGCCATATGCAAATTTTTAGAAAATGCTTTTAAAATCTTACATTTTAAAAGGCTCTATGTATTTTTAAAACTGAGGATTCTGATAATTTTTCTAAGGAATTTCAGTTATTTTCACAACATTTAAAAATATTGGCTTGTCAAAATAAAGACAGTAGCTGGAAAACACAGTGCTGCATTTATTAACAGAAATGCCCAGAGGTAATGAATGAATAAATGTGGGAACAAAATGCCATTTAACATGTTAGAGTCAAAGTTAACACATACTAACTACTGGAAGACTAGGTTCTGATAATACAGATTATTTTCTGTCTTGTCACCAGGATCTATAATTGAAAACCTATGTGGCAAGTATTTTCTTGATATTTGGTTCTTTACTGTTTTCTAAAGCCACATGAGTCATTATCAGCTAGGTTCTGGACAAGAACAGCACACTCATAAAAATAACTGTAAGTTTCAAAGATACAAAAATTTTGGCACAAATAATTTTCATCCAGAATTTCTCAAGGGAACTAGTGCCACCTGCAACTCAGACACCCAGCAATAGAGAAGGAATGGTACAGTACAGTGATTTGAGTGACCTACCACCCACTGCAAATAAAAAATAGCCAAAGCAGCAGCTCTGTTTCCTCCAATCTAATACAACATTTTCTCACGCTGCAAGGAGTGACAATCCTGAAGTCACCTATTAGGGACAAACTCCCTCAAATGATCTCATATATATCACAAGATGCAGTGTACACAGGGAAGCAGCTGCCACATATCAGCTGTTCTGGGGTAATTACCAGAGTATATTCTCACGGTAACGGCGAGGATACTTCCTCATCTTTCAATTCAGAGTAAACTAGCTTGCATTTATGACAGGGTAAGAGTATAGAGAGCCTAGTTACCTCAGCCACTGATTTACAGTACCTTGGTACTCTTGCTCCTCAGCAAATAAGAAGTTAGTTGAATTAGCTCACCTTGAACTTAAAACATTTTCATTCTTTGCAATCATTTGTTACCTCTTATGCCAAAGGTCTTACACTAAATGAGAAAATGAAAGGTATTAAAACAAATCAATTGTTGTTGCAAGAAAGTGCAGGTGATGGTTTGTTTTTATTTAAGTTATGAGAGAGAAGGATTTGTAAGAACAACAAAAAAAGAAAACTGTTAGTTTTAAAATACAGGCAAAGTCTTAGATGCTGTCCTATAGTGTTGTTACAGCACTATAGTCTTCAGCTAGTGTTTTGACTATGACATTTGAAGTCATGGAGTCCAACAGAAAACCAAAGAAGACGATACAACTGAACTAAACTACAAACTCTGGATGAGATTTACTGTAACTTCCCTCTTGAACCAAACATGAAAATTTATGGGATAAGCCTAGATTTATCCATAGAAAAGGGTAAATGTGATCAGCTTTGAGGAGTCTATACTCTAAGTGTATTTATCAAATTAATTTATTTTAATACTAAGTAGTATTAATATACTACTCTATGGCACATTTAGTTCTGTTATTACCTAGTATTAGTGGGTAGCATTAGCACTTAGCATTTAGTACTACTAGTGCCTAGCATCAGTATTAGTACTAGGTACTAACAGTACAAAATAGTAGTAATAGTACTAAATATCTGTACTAATTGTAGCAATATTTACCTGTTACACAGCTGAACAGAACAGAAGAAAATCAAGAATAGCCTGCAAACCATTCGTCATCAGAATCCTGCTGCTGAACCAGACACTGGTTGTCAGTGAATCTGGGGGGTGAGTACAAATGGACCCGTATTTTCTAACACACCAGTGTGCTCTTTAGAACTACTCATTCTCAGACAGACAACCAGCCTCCCGTTATTAGTACGGGGCTAGCAAAATATCTCCATCTGCTGAGGTAGAGCACCGAGTTACCACCTGTATTTCAGCAGGTGCAACTTTCCCCCTGGGGAATAAAAGCAGTAAGAAGGGCTACTAAAGGAAGAAATTCAAAAGCATTTGCAGAAGAGTAACAACATCCCATTTAGCTTAATGTTTCTTGTTTTATTTGGAAGCTCAAAACACGTTACCATCATTCATGCTTTGCTGTAATTGGACAGAGTGATTAGAACACCTTTTTGTATTAAATGCACATTTTCCTTTCAATAATTTCCATGCTAAATGAGAAGAATACTATTCAGCCAGTCATCTGGGTTTGGAGCAATGATCTATTTTACCCCTCATTGTTAAAGCTTTTTCTAATCTGTGGTTTTGTAGAGAAACTGTACATGAAGACTGTTGATATACACTGGCTTAGAAAGGAGAAGAAACAGAAGACAAGCTCTTCAGAAATATAGAGAAGAATCAACTACTGCCAGATAATATTTCTGCAAGTTCATCATGCAAAACAAGAAGCCACAAAGACTGACATCGAGAATGGAATGCCTGCAAAAAGCACTACGAGGAATTCAGCCGAATATCCTTCTGCAGAGGACTGTCATTGCACAGAATAAAATGGTTTTTGCTGAATTCAGTAATAAATGTAAACTGTGAACTTCAGTTCAAGAGGGAGCTGGAACTGTTTGGAGCAGGGAGGGAACGTAGTCATGCAGTCATAAGAGAAATAATTGTGCATAAGATGGTGAGTTACCATACCTGGTGATTTGTATTTTCTGTTGCCAGAGGCAAGGTTTTGATGGACTGTGTGCTTTTCTCCAGGCTATTATTACTTCTAGGTCTCTAAAAAGTGCCCTCTGCTATCACAGCAGCCACAATAATAAAACACAGTTTAATAATATTATTTATCCTGTAACTATCACTCATGTTTACTGGTCAATCACTATTTTTCTTTTGCACTATCCCTCACTCCTATTTGCATTTGAAGGTTAAAATCTCAAGAAAAGCTATTTCGTGTACAGGTCTTTTTCAGCTCACACTGGCGAAGCACTGCTCTGTTGCCGCATGCACAACTCATACATACAGCCATGCACAGACACATGTGTGCTCAGACAGCTCTGGTCCCAGCTAGAATAAGACCTTTTCCATTTCACATAATTCAGGAAACGAAACCCACAGCTTCATTTCAGTCAACACGGCAACATTGGTAGCTACCTAAAGAGAAGGCAACTGCCTCCCATCTGGTTTTGCTATGAAATCTGCTGGGTAGACCACCTACATTTCATGCTGGATCTAGAACCACGGTGCGTACCTGCGGCACTCACTGAGGGCTACAGTCACCCCAGGCTCCCTCGTGCCAAAGTCTCCACAGAGGCAGAGACAGGAACCTCTAGGCAGGAACTTAAACTACATAAAATCCGAACTGTTCTCTGAGATGATTCTTGCCCTTCTCTAAGGAGGAAAACCAGGCATCTCTCCCCTTAACGGATGCCGGTAAGTACCTTCTCTTACATCAGATGCACCCAGCCTGTCTGAGAATATATTTGACTAGACATACACAAATTGGATCAAGGTGCTTTGCTTGTGATAGCACGGGATAGGCTAGGAAAAAAAGCTATAAACGCACTATCACAGACTGATAGTACCAATTCGCTGCATTTCTACTGCAGCCTCTTTCCAACAATCACAAAACACTTTACAGAACCAGAAGGCTTGTCCATCTAGCAGAAAGACATCATCTAGGAACCACTTTGGCCTACTCAGTGCACTTGTAAGACATCTTCTCACCATGAAAATAAGTGTGAAACCACTTCACTCTTCATTTCCCTTAACACCTCAGCCTCAGTTTGCATTGAGGGTTCACACCCCTGCACTAACCCCTTTAAAATCCAACATTAAACACACTTTTGTCCTGAAGAGTTTACAGTCTCCCTAGGAAAAGAAAGATGATCATTGCTTGTGTTCTGCAGAAGGGGAACTGAGGCCCAGGAAATATTTATCACATTGCTCACACTCAGTACTAAGAATTGTTTCTTCACTAAAGCATAGAACTATCAAGATCCCATAACTTAAATGGAGACTGAGCAAGACAATTGAGAGGCACTGGCTTTTTATAAAGGCATGGCTTTTTGCAAAAACAATGTCAGCTAAGACTGGCCAGGAGCTACACAGAGCCCACCACTGAAATTTATCTGGCGCCTGGAAATGATGGCCAGGCAGCATGTCACAACATTGGTGCTGTTGCTTATGTATGCTGAGGGTAAGAAGATGCTGGCCTACACTTTTAGGACTTACTAAGTTATATACAGCACCATGCAGCTGAGTTAGTTGTTCTAACTAGCCCCTGGACTGCCTAAGAATAAAAGCAGCTCCTTCTTGGAGCTACCACCTCCACTAGCCCTTTGGATTGTGGCATCAAAGCCTAGGTTGCCTCTTCCCTACCTAGAACATCTATTCCAGGTGTACATGGAGCCCCTCACAGACACAACAGAGAATTTTCTCCTATAGACATGTCTACAACATGCTAAACTGGAGCAATGCTGATTAACAGCAGGACTGCAACGATACCTGCAACTTCCCCAACTGAATGGACCAGGCTTTTTTTCAGAATAGACAAGAGAAGCCTCTCCCCCATTTAAGGAATCACATGTTAAACACACACATCCTTTCCCAACACAGAACCTATCTACCTTTCACTGCTGGCTTACTAGCACCTACACAAACAGGCAAGATTGTAGAGGGGACAGAGAAGGACCTACCACACAGGTTTGTTTTTCTGAAACGGTATTATAGGAAGATCAGTTGGGATAGGAAAAACAGGAAATCAAATACTGAAGAAATAAATGAACTGTAAAAAACACCTTTTGTATCAGTATTGTGAATGAAGACTTCCTTGTGTCCTTTAAGGAAGATTTTCTGTAGCAGTGGGAACTATACTCTCCCTTAAGAACCCTGTACAGAAAGAAAGCTCCTGTAAGAAAGTCCAATGGTTTTCCCCATGAGAAGATAAAGGCTCTTTACTTCTACCTTATTGAAAGAAAAACAGCCGTTGTCAATCCTTTAACACTCCTTTGATTAGTTAAAAATGCAGAAATTCATCTTCAGTAATGCCTTGTTCTCCTTTAGACAAATTTATTTCCCTTTTCCACTCTTCCTCTTAAACCAAGATTCACTTCATTTGTTCAACAGATAGTGCTGAAACCAAACCCCAATTCCAAACACATTCGGCAACTAAGAAAATTCCAGCCAGTGCCAACTTTAAAGCCTAACTCTGAAAGATGTTAAGCAGTCTTACAACAGCCATAGAACACAAGATCCTTTTAAAAAAAAAATCCCCTTTCCCTTCATCTGTGCTTATTAGAGCGGGAGAGACTCAAATGAAAGCATTACTGCACCTGCAGCTTGTTAGAGAAACACACCCTTCTTCACACTGCTATCAAAACCAGGCCAACAACAAAAAAAGAAGTAAAATTTTGTCTTGAAAACAATGAGGCTACACGTGTGAGGCAGGTCATAATCCAAAGACAGTGCAGTTCACAAGTGAAAATGGGGCAGAACTCAGCCTGAGTTCTTTACAGCGATGGTAGATGAGCACTAGCTTCAAATTCCTAGGCAGAATTTTGCAAAACTGGGGCCTGACAAACCCCCTTTTTTTTTAATTCATAAAATAAGTAAATTTGTTCTGGAAAGCATAAAGATACAAACATAGAGGGCTGCAGTGCCATTTTAAGAGTTCAGTTTTCAGTAGAATGGCTCATGAAGAAGTATATTAAACAACACGGGTTTTTTTTTCCTTTGTTAGGATATCATTAATTCCTCTGTGTTTTATTAGTATGGAGGGATATTCCCAGTACGTATGCCAGAATAGGATGCCACACACTTCCATTTCATCTTTATCTGAACATGCTTTTTTTTGCTGAATGTGAGTCCTACAGATAGGACAGGGTAGAACCACAATAAAGTGCTCTTTGAACACTGCATGCTTTTTTTTTTTCCCTAAATATTCCATTACTTCTAAGTGTTACCACCTTCTTTGTAAAGACATTTACACAGGAAAGCTAAGAGTACTTTACAGCACCCTGCAAATTTCCATAAATAACAATTGGCCATGAGAGTTTATTTTTACCTATTCCATAGAGGGGGACTTTCGGAGAAGAGCCAGAAAAGGTGGAGATCACTTTAAAATGCTTCTCTCTGTCATTTCCAATACCCCGCCTAATTCAGCTAGGCCAAAATCTCACTTGAAGTGAGCTGAAGTAGAAGCTTTTTGTGTGTCTATGGAACCGTACCCAGCTGGGAGAGCAGTTAAATGCTTGCCCATCCCCTTAACTCTGGGCATGTTAAATTCAAGACGAAGAGAGCTGTTTTGACATTCTTGGCTGGAAATCACTCTCCACACCTATACTTTAATGCATCTACTGTACATGGTAGCTTGGCTGCTTTCTCTCCCTACCATCTGTTCTGATGGCACCGTGCCTGCTCACAAGTTGAATGATGTATAGGTGCCAAGCAACAATGCGTTCTGATGGGCAGACTGCACACCACTGCAATTGTCATCTCTTGTGCATGAAGGCCACTCTCTGTGCCAGCAACGAAATACTGGCACTTCGTACCTCCGCACACTTGTTCACACCTGTTGACACTTACATGCCCAAAAAAAAGAGATACAAGCTTGCTTAACTCCCAACTAGGAGTTAGCATTACCTGGAAATATCTTCAGCCCTCGGCTCAGTCATCGTCCTGTGCCTCAAGCAGACACTGGGTCACAGCCTGGAATATTTCTGTGGGCCTTCACCTGAATATTTTCCTACATCTATATCTCCGAAGGGAAGAAGAAACTATCTGTTCATTCAGATGAAAACTGACTGGACCAGGCAAGTCTCTTTCCCTCTATGGTCACATCCATTCAAGCACAAGCCTATGCAAACCTTTTATTTTTCTCATGCCCCAGCTAAGAGCCCAATTTTAACATTTATTTCACAAGGTCTTCCACAAGCACACCCAAGCATGCCGCAGGTCCATGCCAGTATCACTTCTCTTTTCCACATTGACATAGTCAGACAGATCACCACCCCAAACCTCACCTATAGAGTCTGTTTGTTTAGAGTTCAGAACAGTCTCTCTCCACCAGTAAGATTTAACCATGTGCACCTGTCATTCAGCTCCATGAGTAAAGCTTATTCTTGTGGCTTTTAAAATAGCAAAAAATGTATACTGATGGAAAAGAACATCAAGAAAGGAAATCAATGTAAAATGTCACAGATTAAAGTGCTTTAAAAAACTGTGTGTTTGGGGGAAGGGAGAGTTTCCAATCCCTGCGTTGGGTGTACACAGAAATTCAGTGATTTAGGGAGGAAAAGAACTTCCCCACACTAGCTAGAGCTAAAACACACACTTTCTTGGGGAGTGTGGAAAAACCTGGGAATGTGCAGGGACTAGACCAGAGCATTTTGCTCTAGGAA